>JAQPZY010000366.1:5000-133469 GCA_029931535.1 Margaritifera margaritifera
GTCAATTGGGGTTTTTTGGTGTGTTTTATGTATGATGGTCTCCTTTAGACCTCATCCTGGTAAAATTGTTCGTTCCAGCACAACACCATCCTATCTAACTAAGTACACCCGGCAGAGGGTCGGGTGGAGGAAAATGGCACCTTCGCAGGGTGTCATTTTCCTTCGGTCAATTGAAAACGAATAGGACATGGACTAAATAAGTGTTTTCTTCCATGATGGTGGTCTCCTTTAGACCTCATCCCGGTAAAATTGTTCGTTCCAGCACAACACCATCCTATCTAACTAAGTACACCCGGCCGAGGGTCGGGTGGAGGGAAACGGCACCTCTCTCATGGCGTCGTTTTCCTTCGGTCAATTAAAAAACAGTTAGGGACATGTACTAAATAAGTGTTTGTCACCCGGGGGCCTGGTCTAGTAATGGACCTCCCCCGGTAAAATTGTTCCTTCCAGCACGACACCATCCTATCTAACTAAGTACACCTGGCAGTGTGTCGGGTGGAGGAAAATGGCACCTTCGCAGGGTGTCATTTTCCTTCGGTCAATTGAAAACGAATAGGACATGTACTAAATAAGTGTGTTTTTTGTATGATGGTCTCCTTTAGACCTCATCCCGGTAAAATTGTTCGTTCCAGCACAACACCATCCTATCTAACTAAGTACACCCGGCAGAGGGTCGGGTGGAGGAAAATGGCACCTTCGCAGGGTGTCATTTTCCTTCGGTCAATTGAAAACGAATAGGACATGGACTAAATAAGTGTTTTCTTCCATGATGGTGGTCTCCTTTAGACCTCATCCCGGTAAAATTGTTCGTTCCAGCACAACACCATCCTATCTAACTAAGTACACCCGGCCGAGGGTCGGGTGGAGGGAAACGGCACCTCTCTCATGGCGTCGTTTTCCTTCGGTCAATTAAAAAACAGTTAGGGACATGTACTAAATAAGTGTTTGTCACCCGGGGGCCTGGTCTAGTAATGGACCTCCCCCGGTAAAATTGTTCCTTCCAGCACGACACCATCCTATCTAACTAAGTACACCTGGCAGTGTGTCGGGTGGAGGAAAATGGCACCTTCGCAGGGTGTCATTTTCCTTCGGTCAATTGAAAACGAATAGGACATGTACTAAATAAGTGTGTTTTTTGTATGATGGTCTCCTTTAGACCTCATCCCGGTAAAATTGTTCGTTCCAGCACAACACCATCCTATCTAACTAAGTACACCCGGCAGAGGGTCGGGTGGAGGAAAATGGCACCTTCGCAGGGTGTCATTTTCCTTCGGTCAATTGAAAACGAATAGGACATGGACTAAATAAGTGTTTTCTTCCATGATGGTGGTCTCCTTTAGACCTCATCCCGGTAAAATTGTTCGTTCCAGCACAACACCATCCTATCTAACTAAGTACACCCGGCCGAGGGTCGGGTGGAGGGAAACGGCACCTCTCTCATGGCGTCGTTTTCCTTCGGTCAATTAAAAAACAGTTAGGGACATGTACTAAATAAGTGTTTGTCACCCGGGGGCCTGGTCTAGTAATGGACCTCCCCCGGTAAAATTGTTCCTTCCAGCACGACACCATCCTATCTAACTAAGTACACCTGGCAGTGTGTCGGGTGGAGGAAAATGGCACCTTCGCAGGGTGTCATTTTCCTTCGGTCAATTGAAAACGAATAGGACATGTACTAAATAAGTGTGTTTTTTGTATGATGGTCTCCTTTAGACCTCATCCCGGTAAAATTGTTCGTTCCAGCACAACACCATCCTATCTAACTAAGTACACCCGGCAGAGGGTCGGGTGGAGGAAAATGGCACCTTCGCAGGGTGTCATTTTCCTTCGGTCAATTGAAAACGAATAGGACATGGACTAAATAAGTGTTTTCTTCCATGATGGTGGTCTCCTTTAGACCTCATCCCGGTAAAATTGTTCGTTCCAGCACAACACCATCCTATCTAACTAAGTACACCCGGCCGAGGGTCGGGTGGAGGGAAACGGCACCTCTCTCATGGCGTCGTTTTCCTTCGGTCAATTAAAAAACAGTTAGGGACATGTACTAAATAAGTGTTTGTCACCCGGGGGCCTGGTCTAGTAATGGACCTCCCCCGGTAAAATTGTTCCTTCCAGCACGACACCATCCTATCTAACTAAGTACACCTGGCAGTGTGTCGGGTGGAGGAAAATGGCACCTTCGCAGGGTGTCATTTTCCTTCGGTCAATTGAAAACGAATAGGACATGTACTAAATAAGTGTGTTTTTTGTATGATGGTCTCCTTTAGACCTCATCCCGGTAAAATTGTTCGTTCCAGCACAACACCATCCTATCTAACTAAGTACACCCGGCAGAGGGTCGGGTGGAGGAAAATGGCACCTTCGCAGGGTGTCATTTTCCTTCGGTCAATTGAAAACGAATAGGACATGGACTAAATAAGTGTTTTCTTCCATGATGGTGGTCTCCTTTAGACCTCATCCCGGTAAAATTGTTCGTTCCAGCACAACACCATCCTATCTAACTAAGTACACCCGGCCGAGGGTCGGGTGGAGGGAAACGGCACCTCTCTCATGGCGTCGTTTTCCTTCGGTCAATTAAAAAACAGTTAGGGACATGTACTAAATAAGTGTTTGTCACCCGGGGGCCTGGTCTAGTAATGGACCTCCCCCGGTAAAATTGTTCCTTCCAGCACGACACCATCCTATCTAACTAAGTACACCTGGCAGTGTGTCGGGTGGAGGAAAATGGCACCTTCGCAGGGTGTCATTTTCCTTCGGTCAATTGAAAACGAATAGGACATGTACTAAATAAGTGTGTTTTTTGTATGATGGTCTCCTTTAGACCTCATCCCGGTAAAATTGTTCGTTCCAGCACAACACCATCCTATCTAACTAAGTACACCCGGCAGAGGGTCGGGTGGAGGAAAATGGCACCTTCGCAGGGTGTCATTTTCCTTCGGTCAATTGAAAACGAATAGGACATGGACTAAATAAGTGTTTTCTTCCATGATGGTGGTCTCCTTTAGACCTCATCCCGGTAAAATTGTTCGTTCCAGCACAACACCATCCTATCTAACTAAGTACACCCGGCCGAGGGTCGGGTGGAGGGAAACGGCACCTCTCTCATGGCGTCGTTTTCCTTCGGTCAATTAAAAAACAGTTAGGGACATGTACTAAATAAGTGTTTGTCACCCGGGGGCCTGGTCTAGTAATGGACCTCCCCCGGTAAAATTGTTCCTTCCAGCACGACACCATCCTATCTAACTAAGTACACCTGGCAGTGTGTCGGGTGGAGGAAAATGGCACCTTCGCAGGGTGTCATTTTCCTTCGGTCAATTGAAAACGAATAGGACATGTACTAAATAAGTGTGTTTTTTGTATGATGGTCTCCTTTAGACCTCATCCCGGTAAAATTGTTCGTTCCAGCACAACACCATCCTATCTAACTAAGTACACCCGGCAGAGGGTCGGGTGGAGGAAAATGGCACCTTCGCAGGGTGTCATTTTCCTTCGGTCAATTGAAAACGAATAGGACATGGACTAAATAAGTGTTTTCTTCCATGATGGTGGTCTCCTTTAGACCTCATCCCGGTAAAATTGTTCGTTCCAGCACAACACCATCCTATCTAACTAAGTACACCCGGCCGAGGGTCGGGTGGAGGGAAACGGCACCTCTCTCATGGCGTCGTTTTCCTTCGGTCAATTAAAAAACAGTTAGGGACATGTACTAAATAAGTGTTTGTCACCCGGGGGCCTGGTCTAGTAATGGACCTCCCCCGGTAAAATTGTTCCTTCCAGCACGACACCATCCTATCTAACTAAGTACACCTGGCAGTGTGTCGGGTGGAGGAAAATGGCACCTTCGCAGGGTGTCATTTTCCTTCGGTCAATTGAAAACGAATAGGACATGTACTAAATAAGTGTGTTTTTTGTATGATGGTCTCCTTTAGACCTCATCCCGGTAAAATTGTTCGTTCCAGCACAACACCATCCTATCTAACTAAGTACACCCGGCAGAGGGTCGGGTGGAGGAAAATGGCACCTTCGCAGGGTGTCATTTTCCTTCGGTCAATTGAAAACGAATAGGACATGGACTAAATAAGTGTTTTCTTCCATGATGGTGGTCTCCTTTAGACCTCATCCCGGTAAAATTGTTCGTTCCAGCACAACACCATCCTATCTAACTAAGTACACCCGGCCGAGGGTCGGGTGGAGGGAAACGGCACCTCTCTCATGGCGTCGTTTTCCTTCGGTCAATTAAAAAACAGTTAGGGACATGTACTAAATAAGTGTTTGTCACCCGGGGGCCTGGTCTAGTAATGGACCTCCCCCGGTAAAATTGTTCCTTCCAGCACGACACCATCCTATCTAACTAAGTACACCTGGCAGTGTGTCGGGTGGAGGAAAATGGCACCTTCGCAGGGTGTCATTTTCCTTCGGTCAATTGAAAACGAATAGGACATGTACTAAATAAGTGTGTTTTTTGTATGATGGTCTCCTTTA
Organism: Margaritifera margaritifera; assembly: GCA_029931535.1. Lineage (NCBI taxonomy): Eukaryota > Metazoa > Mollusca > Bivalvia > Unionida > Margaritiferidae > Margaritifera > Margaritifera margaritifera. The sequence continues at coordinate 9,480 of JAQPZY010000366.1, forward strand.
GACCTCATCCCGGTAAAATTGTTCGTTCCAGCACAACACCATCCTATCTAACTAAGTACACCCGGCAGAGGGTCGGGTGGAGGAAAATGGCACCTTCGCAGGGTGTCATTTTCCTTCGGTCAATTGAAAACGAATAGGACATGGACTAAATAAGTGTTTTCTTCCATGATGGTGGTCTCCTTTAGACCTCATCCCGGTAAAATTGTTCGTTCCAGCACAACACCATCCTATCTAACTAAGTACACCCGGCCGAGGGTCGGGTGGAGGGAAACGGCACCTCTCTCATGGCGTCGTTTTCCTTCGGTCAATTAAAAAACAGTTAGGGACATGTACTAAATAAGTGTTTGTCACCCGGGGGCCTGGTCTAGTAATGGACCTCCCCCGGTAAAATTGTTCCTTCCAGCACGACACCATCCTATCTAACTAAGTACACCTGGCAGTGTGTCGGGTGGAGGAAAATGGCACCTTCGCAGGGTGTCATTTTCCTTCGGTCAATTGAAAACGAATAGGACATGTACTAAATAAGTGTGTTTTTTGTATGATGGTCTCCTTTAGACCTCATCCCGGTAAAATTGTTCGTTCCAGCACAACACCATCCTATCTAACTAAGTACACCCGGCAGAGGGTCGGGTGGAGGAAAATGGCACCTTCGCAGGGTGTCATTTTCCTTCGGTCAATTGAAAACGAATAGGACATGGACTAAATAAGTGTTTTCTTCCATGATGGTGGTCTCCTTTAGACCTCATCCCGGTAAAATTGTTCGTTCCAGCACAACACCATCCTATCTAACTAAGTACACCCGGCCGAGGGTCGGGTGGAGGGAAACGGCACCTCTCTCATGGCGTCGTTTTCCTTCGGTCAATTAAAAAACAGTTAGGGACATGTACTAAATAAGTGTTTGTCACCCGGGGGCCTGGTCTAGTAATGGACCTCCCCCGGTAAAATTGTTCCTTCCAGCACGACACCATCCTATCTAACTAAGTACACCTGGCAGTGTGTCGGGTGGAGGAAAATGGCACCTTCGCAGGGTGTCATTTTCCTTCGGTCAATTGAAAACGAATAGGACATGTACTAAATAAGTGTGTTTTTTGTATGATGGTCTCCTTTAGACCTCATCCCGGTAAAATTGTTCGTTCCAGCACAACACCATCCTATCTAACTAAGTACACCCGGCAGAGGGTCGGGTGGAGGAAAATGGCACCTTCGCAGGGTGTCATTTTCCTTCGGTCAATTGAAAACGAATAGGACATGGACTAAATAAGTGTTTTCTTCCATGATGGTGGTCTCCTTTAGACCTCATCCCGGTAAAATTGTTCGTTCCAGCACAACACCATCCTATCTAACTAAGTACACCCGGCCGAGGGTCGGGTGGAGGGAAACGGCACCTCTCTCATGGCGTCGTTTTCCTTCGGTCAATTAAAAAACAGTTAGGGACATGTACTAAATAAGTGTTTGTCACCCGGGGGCCTGGTCTAGTAATGGACCTCCCCCGGTAAAATTGTTCCTTCCAGCACGACACCATCCTATCTAACTAAGTACACCTGGCAGTGTGTCGGGTGGAGGAAAATGGCACCTTCGCAGTGTGTCATTTTCCTTCGGTCAATTGAAAACGAATAGGACATGTACTAAATAAGTGTGTTTTATGTATGATGGTCTCCTTTAGACCTCATCCTGGTAAAATTGTTCGTTCCAGCACAACACCATCCTATCTAACTAAGTACACCCGGCAGAGGGTCGGGTGGAGGAAAATGGCACCTTCGCAGGGTGTCATTTTCCTTCGGTCAATTGAAAACGAATAGGACATGGACTAAATAAGTGTTTTCTTCCATGATGGTGGTCTCCTTTAGACCTCATCCCGGTAAAATTGTTCGTTCCAGCACAACACCATCCTATCTAACTAAGTACACCCGGCCGAGGGTCGGGTGGAGGGAAACGGCACCTCTCTCATGGCGTCGTTTTCCTTCGGTCAATTAAAAAACAGTTAGGGACATGTACTAAATAAGTGTTTGTCACCCGGGGGCCTGGTCTAGTAATGGACCTCCCCCGGTAAAATTGTTCCTTCCAGCACGACACCATCCTATCTAACTAAGTACACCTGGCAGTGTGTCGGGTGGAGGAAAATGGCACCTTCGCAGGGTGTCATTTTCCTTCGGTCAATTGAAAACGAATAGGACATGTACTAAATAAGTGTGTTTTTTGTATGATGGTCTCCTTTAGACCTCATCCCGGTAAAATTGTTCGTTCCAGCACAACACCATCCTATCTAACTAAGTACACCCGGCAGAGGGTCGGGTGGAGGAAAATGGCACCTTCGCAGGGTGTCATTTTCCTTCGGTCAATTGAAAACGAATAGGACATGGACTAAATAAGTGTTTTCTTCCATGATGGTGGTCTCCTTTAGACCTCATCCCGGTAAAATTGTTCGTTCCAGCACAACACCATCCTATCTAACTAAGTACACCCGGCCGAGGGTCGGGTGGAGGGAAACGGCACCTCTCTCATGGCGTCGTTTTCCTTCGGTCAATTAAAAAACAGTTAGGGACATGTACTAAATAAGTGTTTGTCACCCGGGGGCCTGGTCTAGTAATGGACCTCCCCCGGTAAAATTGTTCCTTCCAGCACGACACCATCCTATCTAACTAAGTACACCTGGCAGTGTGTCGGGTGGAGGAAAATGGCACCTTCGCAGGGTGTCATTTTCCTTCGGTCAATTGAAAACGAATAGGACATGTACTAAATAAGTGTGTTTTTTGTATGATGGTCTCCTTTAGACCTCATCCCGGTAAAATTGTTCGTTCCAGCACAACACCATCCTATCTAACTAAGTACACCCGGCAGAGGGTCGGGTGGAGGAAAATGGCACCTTCGCAGGGTGTCATTTTCCTTCGGTCAATTGAAAACGAATAGGACATGGACTAAATAAGTGTTTTCTTCCATGATGGTGGTCTCCTTTAGACCTCATCCCGGTAAAATTGTTCGTTCCAGCACAACACCATCCTATCTAACTAAGTACACCCGGCCGAGGGTCGGGTGGAGGGAAACGGCACCTCTCTCATGGCGTCGTTTTCCTTCGGTCAATTAAAAAACAGTTAGGGACATGTACTAAATAAGTGTTTGTCACCCGGGGGCCTGGTCTAGTAATGGACCTCCCCCGGTAAAATTGTTCCTTCCAGCACGACACCATCCTATCTAACTAAGTACACCTGGCAGTGTGTCGGGTGGAGGAAAATGGCACCTTCGCAGGGTGTCATTTTCCTTCGGTCAATTGAAAACGAATAGGACATGTACTAAATAAGTGTGTTTTTTGTATGATGGTCTCCTTTAGACCTCATCCCGGTAAAATTGTTCGTTCCAGCACAACACCATCCTATCTAACTAAGTACACCCGGCAGAGGGTCGGGTGGAGGAAAATGGCACCTTCGCAGGGTGTCATTTTCCTTCGGTCAATTGAAAACGAATAGGACATGGACTAAATAAGTGTTTTCTTCCATGATGGTGGTCTCCTTTAGACCTCATCCCGGTAAAATTGTTCGTTCCAGCACAACACCATCCTATCTAACTAAGTACACCCGGCCGAGGGTCGGGTGGAGGGAAACGGCACCTCTCTCATGGCGTCGTTTTCCTTCGGTCAATTAAAAAACAGTTAGGGACATGTACTAAATAAGTGTTTGTCACCCGGGGGCCTGGTCTAGTAATGGACCTCCCCCGGTAAAATTGTTCCTTCCAGCACGACACCATCCTATCTAACTAAGTACACCTGGCAGTGTGTCGGGTGGAGGAAAATGGCACCTTCGCAGGGTGTCATTTTCCTTCGGTCAATTGAAAACGAATAGGACATGTACTAAATAAGTGTGTTTTTTGTATGATGGTCTCCTTTAGACCTCATCCCGGTAAAATTGTTCGTTCCAGCACAACACCATCCTATCTAACTAAGTACACCCGGCAGAGGGTCGGGTGGAGGAAAATGGCACCTTCGCAGGGTGTCATTTTCCTTCGGTCAATTGAAAACGAATAGGACATGGACTAAATAAGTGTTTTCTTCCATGATGGTGGTCTCCTTTAGACCTCATCCCGGTAAAATTGTTCGTTCCAGCACAACACCATCCTATCTAACTAAGTACACCCGGCCGAGGGTCGGGTGGAGGGAAACGGCACCTCTCTCATGGCGTCGTTTTCCTTCGGTCAATTAAAAAACAGTTAGGGACATGTACTAAATAAGTGTTTGTCACCCGGGGGCCTGGTCTAGTAATGGACCTCCCCCGGTAAAATTGTTCCTTCCAGCACGACACCATCCTATCTAACTAAGTACACCTGGCAGTGTGTCGGGTGGAGGAAAATGGCACCTTCGCAGGGTGTCATTTTCCTTCGGTCAATTGAAAACGAATAGGACATGTACTAAATAAGTGTGTTTTTTGTATGATGGTCTCCTTTAGACCTCATCCCGGTAAAATTGTTCGTTCCAGCACAACACCATCCTATCTAACTAAGTACACCCGGCAGAGGGTCGGGTGGAGGAAAATGGCACCTTCGCAGGGTGTCATTTTCCTTCGGTCAATTGAAAACGAATAGGACATGGACTAAATAAGTGTTTTCTTCCATGATGGTGGTCTCCTTTAGACCTCATCCCGGTAAAATTGTTCGTTCCAGCACAACACCATCCTATCTAACTAAGTACACCCGGCCGAGGGTCGGGTGGAGGGAAACGGCACCTCTCTCATGGCGTCGTTTTCCTTCGGTCAATTAAAAAACAGTTAGGGACATGTACTAAATAAGTGTTTGTCACCCGGGGGCCTGGTCTAGTAATGGACCTCCCCCGGTAAAATTGTTCCTTCCAGCACGACACCATCCTATCTAACTAAGTACACCTGGCAGTGTGTCGGGTGGAGGAAAATGGCACCTTCGCAGGGTGTCATTTTCCTTCGGTCAATTGAAAACGAATAGGACATGTACTAAATAAGTGTGTTTTTTGTATGATGGTCTCCTTTAGACCTCATCCCGGTAAAATTGTTCGTTCCAGCACAACACCATCCTATCTAACTAAGTACACCCGGCAGAGGGTCGGGTGGAGGAAAATGGCACCTTCGCAGGGTGTCATTTTCCTTCGGTCAATTGAAAACGAATAGGACATGGACTAAATAAGTGTTTTCTTCCATGATGGTGGTCTCCTTTAGACCTCATCCCGGTAAAATTGTTCGTTCCAGCACAACACCATCCTATCTAACTAAGTACACCCGGCCGAGGGTCGGGTGGAGGGAAACGGCACCTCTCTCATGGCGTCGTTTTCCTTCGGTCAATTAAAAAACAGTTAGGGACATGTACTAAATAAGTGTTTGTCACCCGGGGGCCTGGTCTAGTAATGGACCTCCCCCGGTAAAATTGTTCCTTCCAGCACGACACCATCCTATCTAACTAAGTACACCTGGCAGTGTGTCGGGTGGAGGAAAATGGCACCTTCGCAGGGTGTCATTTTCCTTCGGTCAATTGAAAACGAATAGGACATGTACTAAATAAGTGTGTTTTTTGTATGATGGTCTCCTTTAGACCTCATCCCGGTAAAATTGTTCGTTCCAGCACAACACCATCCTATCTAACTAAGTACACCCGGCAGAGGGTCGGGTGGAGGAAAATGGCACCTTCGCAGGGTGTCATTTTCCTTCGGTCAATTGAAAACGAATAGGACATGGACTAAATAAGTGTTTTCTTCCATGATGGTGGTCTCCTTTAGACCTCATCCCGGTAAAATTGTTCGTTCCAGCACAACACCATCCTATCTAACTAAGTACACCCGGCCGAGGGTCGGGTGGAGGGAAACGGCACCTCTCTCATGGCGTCGTTTTCCTTCGGTCAATTAAAAAACAGTTAGGGACATGTACTAAATAAGTGTTTGTCACCCGGGGGCCTGGTCTAGTAATGGACCTCCCCCGGTAAAATTGTTCCTTCCAGCACGACACCATCCTATCTAACTAAGTACACCTGGCAGTGTGTCGGGTGGAGGAAAATGGCACCTTCGCAGGGTGTCATTTTCCTTCGGTCAATTGAAAACGAATAGGACATGTACTAAATAAGTGTGTTTTTTGTATGATGGTCTCCTTTAGACCTCATCCCGGTAAAATTGTTCGTTCCAGCACAACACCATCCTATCTAACTAAGTACACCCGGCAGAGGGTCGGGTGGAGGAAAATGGCACCTTCGCAGGGTGTCATTTTCCTTCGGTCAATTGAAAACGAATAGGACATGGACTAAATAAGTGTTTTCTTCCATGATGGTGGTCTCCTTTAGACCTCATCCCGGTAAAATTGTTCGTTCCAGCACAACACCATCCTATCTAACTAAGTACACCCGGCCGAGGGTCGGGTGGAGGGAAACGGCACCTCTCTCATGGCGTCGTTTTCCTTCGGTCAATTAAAAAACAGTTAGGGACATGTACTAAATAAGTGTTTGTCACCCGGGGGCCTGGTCTAGTAATGGACCTCCCCCGGTAAAATTGTTCCTTCCAGCACGACACCATCCTATCTAACTAAGTACACCTGGCAGTGTGTCGGGTGGAGGAAAATGGCACCTTCGCAGGGTGTCATTTTCCTTCGGTCAATTGAAAACGAATAGGACATGTACTAAATAAGTGTGTTTTTTGTATGATGGTCTCCTTTAGACCTCATCCCGGTAAAATTGTTCGTTCCAGCACAACACCATCCTATCTAACTAAGTACACCCGGCAGAGGGTCGGGTGGAGGAAAATGGCACCTTCGCAGGGTGTCATTTTCCTTCGGTCAATTGAAAACGAATAGGACATGGACTAAATAAGTGTTTTCTTCCATGATGGTGGTCTCCTTTAGACCTCATCCCGGTAAAATTGTTCGTTCCAGCACAACACCATCCTATCTAACTAAGTACACCCGGCCGAGGGTCGGGTGGAGGGAAACGGCACCTCTCTCATGGCGTCGTTTTCCTTCGGTCAATTAAAAAACAGTTAGGGACATGTACTAAATAAGTGTTTGTCACCCGGGGGCCTGGTCTAGTAATGGACCTCCCCCGGTAAAATTGTTCCTTCCAGCACGACACCATCCTATCTAACTAAGTACACCTGGCAGTGTGTCGGGTGGAGGAAAATGGCACCTTCGCAGGGTGTCATTTTCCTTCGGTCAATTGAAAACGAATAGGACATGTACTAAATAAGTGTGTTTTTTGTATGATGGTCTCCTTTAGACCTCATCCCGGTAAAATTGTTCGTTCCAGCACAACACCATCCTATCTAACTAAGTACACCCGGCAGAGGGTCGGGTGGAGGAAAATGGCACCTTCGCAGGGTGTCATTTTCCTTCGGTCAATTGAAAACGAATAGGACATGGACTAAATAAGTGTTTTCTTCCATGATGGTGGTCTCCTTTAGACCTCATCCCGGTAAAATTGTTCGTTCCAGCACAACACCATCCTATCTAACTAAGTACACCCGGCCGAGGGTCGGGTGGAGGGAAACGGCACCTCTCTCATGGCGTCGTTTTCCTTCGGTCAATTAAAAAACAGTTAGGGACATGTACTAAATAAGTGTTTGTCACCCGGGGGCCTGGTCTAGTAATGGACCTCCCCCGGTAAAATTGTTCCTTCCAGCACGACACCATCCTATCTAACTAAGTACACCTGGCAGTGTGTCGGGTGGAGGAAAATGGCACCTTCGCAGGGTGTCATTTTCCTTCGGTCAATTGAAAACGAATAGGACATGTACTAAATAAGTGTGTTTTTTGTATGATGGTCTCCTTTAGACCTCATCCTGGTAAAATTGTTCGTTCCAGCACAACACCATCCTATCTAACTAAGTACACCCGGCAGAGGGTCGGGTGGAGGAAAATGGCACCTTCGCAGGGTGTCATTTTCCTTCGGTCAATTGAAAACGAATAGGACATGTACTAAATAAGTGTTTTCTTCCATGATGGTGGTCTCCTTTAGACCTCATCCCGGTAAAATTGTTCGTTCCAGCACAACACCATCCTATCTAACTAAGTACACCCGGCCGAGGGTCGGGTGGAGGGAAACGGCACCTCTCTCATGGCGTCGTTTTCCTTCGGTCAATTAAAAAACAGTTAGGGACATGTACTAAATAAGTGTTTGTCACCCGGGGGCCTGGTCTAGTAATGGACCTCCCCCGGTAAAATTGTTCCTTCCAGCACGACACCATCCTATCTAACTAAGTACACCTGGCAGTGTGTCGGGTGGAGGAAAATGGCACCTTCGCAGGGTGTCATTTTCCTTCGGTCAATTGAAAACGAATAGGACATGTACTAAATAAGTGTGTTTTTTGTATGATGGTCTCCTTTAGACCTCATCCTGGTAAAATTGTTCGTTCCAGCACAACACCATCCTATCTAACTAAGTACACCCGGCAGAGGGTCGGGTGGAGGAAAATGGCACCTTCGCAGGGTGTCATTTTCCTTCGGTCAATTGAAAACGAATAGGACATGGACTAAATAAGTGTTTTCTTCCATGATGGTGGTCTCCTTTAGACCTCATCCCGGTAAAATTGTTCGTTCCAGCACAACACCATCCTATCTAACTAAGTACACCCGGCCGAGGGTCGGGTGGAGGGAAACGGCACCTCTCTCATGGCGTCGTTTTCCTTCGGTCAATTAAAAAACAGTTAGGGACATGTACTAAATAAGTGTTTGTCACCCGGGGGCCTGGTCTAGTAATGGACCTCCCCCGGTAAAATTGTTCCTTCCAGCACGACACCATCCTATCTAACTAAGTACACCTGGCAGTGTGTCGGGTGGAGGAAAATGGCACCTTCGCAGGGTGTCATTTTCCTTCGGTCAATTGAAAACGAATAGGACATGTACTAAATAAGTGTTTTTTGTATGATGGTCTCCTTTAGACCTCATCCTGGTAAAATTGTTCGTTCCAGCACAACACCATCCTATCTAACTAAGTACACCCGGCAGAGGGTCGGGTGGAGGAAAATGGCACCTTCGCAGGGTGTCATTTTCCTTCGGTCAATTGAAAACGAATAGGACATGTACTAAATAAGTGTTTTCTTCCATGATGGTGGTCTCCTTTAGACCTCATCCCGGTAAAATTGTTTGTTCCAGCACAACACCATTCTATCTAACTAAGTACACCCGGCAGAGGGTCAGGTGGAGGGAAACGGCACCTCTCTCATGGTGTCGTTTTCCTTCGGTCAATTAAAAAACAGTTAGGGACATGTACTAAATAAGTGTTTGTCACCCGGGGGCCTGGTCTAGTAATGGACCTCCCCCGGTAAAATTGTTCCTTCCAGCACGACACCATCCTATCTAACTAAGTACACCTGGCAGTGGGTCGGGTGGAGAAAAATGGCACCTTCGCAGGTGAAAAGACATAAATAAAAAGTATTCCTTCATAAATATAACTTTAACCGTTTCATCCATATGCCAACTAATTATTCAGTAAAGTCATTTTTTATTGAATTTAAACTTTTGAACAATATTTAAGCTCTCTGACATTGATTCAGTGAAGAAATTAAACAATAACAAGCACTTTGATATACAGAGGAGCCTCGTTAATCCTGACTCCGTTTATCCGGAAACCTCGCTATCTGGACAGAGTTCAATGGGAACAGATTTCCTAAACTTTATTTTGCTCTGTTAATGAAGAAATCCGCGTTCCGCATCCGGAAATCAAAATCGGGGACCAAAGTGTAAAATTACTATAAAACTTGCCTCAATAATCCGGAAATAATCTGTCCAAAAATAAGACAATTTGAAAAATCATATATGAAAATACAGTCAGTCGGATAGCACCGATTCACCTACGCAAATTTGGAGGTGTGTCAATGTATCAATCTCTGATTGGTCAAATTCAAGTGGCAGGTTAAAGTTATAAATTGATCACGTGTGTGGAAAAACTTAAAGTAGCGTGACCGTATTGTAACCTGCGATTGTATAAACAATGTCTGTTTTAGCTAGTTGCAGATGGGTGTGTTAATAATTAAATAAACACACTGGGATCAAATCGTCCACACTTTTTGACGTAACATATGGTTAATAAATTAAGTGTGTCATTAAGTCTTTGTTGTTTACCAATTGTATATAACAATCACAGTTTGTTGATGGCTGAACAAATAAAGTGGATTGACTTAAGCTGTGGAGAGTATAGGGCTTCATTTCAGAATAAAAGGGGACGTCAATTATCGGCTCATTAGCAGCTACAACAGTTGTAAAATACGACTTATAGAAATGACTGCATTTTATAAGTTTACCATAATGCATTTAACTGCGAGATATCAGTTTGTATTCGTTGTACTTTTTATATTATTATGGTGACACCATCAAGCAAGCATAGACGAGTATTGATATCGGCCAGCATAAAAAAGAAGATTTGCCAGCACAAAAAAGATCGCCCAAAAGCTACCATTCAAGATATCCGCCAGCATATTATAGCTTACTCATCCATAGACATTGGCAAGTCGACAATTGCAGACATCATAAAAAAACAAGGACAAATGGTTGTCCGTACCTGCTGACTCGGCAGACCTAACTGGCGCTCGCCACGCCAAATATCAACAAGTCGATGATGCTGTATTCATGTGGTTCTCAGACATGCCGGCCCACCACGCCGCCGTCAACGATGAAATGCTCATTGCCAAGGCAAAAGATACTCGGAGACCAACTCGACATCACTGACTTTGCCTATTCTCGTGGTTGGCTACAACACTTCAAAGAGGGAGAAGCAGATAGTGCCACTGAGGGAGAAGCAGATAGTGCCGACATGAACAAAGTGCAGGCCGTACAAGTGCATGTTATAATAAAGTGAAATAAACACAAGTCAATAGATGTATTCATTAATTTATTTCAACCATTATTGCATATACAGTACATTTACAGCTAGCAAATACATGTATACGGTATGATGACATCGTAAAATAAAAATATGCATGATTCAATTATCCGGAAAACTCATTAATCTGGAAATATTCACTGGGAATGAAGGTGTCCGGATTAACGAGGCTCCTCTGTATTGTTCTTAATGGAAAGGAATATGTATTATCTTATTCTGTGACGATTATTTGAAAACACATCACTGTCATGACTCTTGAAGAATTTGTCCTAGGTAATTCACTTAATTAGGATTCAGGTAGTTTTGTCTCTTTTTTGTTCATCCATTAATACATCTGATGTTCCATTTTTCTTTCAGATTGTGAAAGGTCCTTCTCCTCAATGAAAAGAATTAAGAGTGTTTTAAGGAACAGGTTGACACAGAGGGTACTGAACTACTTGATGACAATCAGTACTGAAGGAAAATCCTAAAAGACTTTAATTTTGATATGGCAGTCAGTATATATGGCGAAAAGAAGTACATCATTTATTTAAATTCTGTAAAAAATTAGATATACATTAAGCCTTGTTATAACCTAGGTAAATAAAGAATACTATGTAAATATATACACTTTTCTTTTTTATTTCATTGATATTAATTTGTTTCACTTTTATGATGTTAGCACGCACTTTTTAAAACATTTTATGACCCTAACGCGCTTACCCCGATGCTATCGAAAATTTCTGGGGAGATCACTGGTCGGGCTATCTGATTTTTTTAACACTGTATTGAGAACCCTGTGAATATTAAAAATTTGAGGAATAACTCTATTCAGGGTATACAAAATTGTAGATTTCCATTACATGTCAAATTCAAGTACCGTATTTGCCGGCCTATAAGTCGATACTTTTTGACCGGGAAGTCTGGGCTTCGTCTTATACTCCGAATCGACTTATATATGAATTATGTCATTGAAATTGCTTTACCGTAAAAAAAAAAAAAAAAAAATTTTTTAATTAAAGTACGAAAAGTATAGTGTACAAAAATAATTATCATTTTTGGGAAGAGATCATGTGCGAAAAAATATAGGATCCAACATGGAGAAGGATTCCAAAATATTTGCGTGATTGTCAGAATTAAATTCACGTGCATCAGACGTAATTGCGCTAAAGCAGCATGCACTAGTAATATATGTTGTTTAAGTTTGCTTACATATTTGTGTAGTAGAATAGACAAGTTAGAAAACGGATAACCATGACATGGATATTATATTGCACATTTTTCTTGTTGCATCTTGTGATCGAAATAAGAGACAGACAGACAGATTTCAGCCCTTCTTCATGCTATTTTCCTTAATGTACTTTACTGACCCCCTTTTAGCTGAAGCTTTTGTCAAAGAGAGAAAACAGTAATGAAATAGTCAATGGAAATTAAAACAATGCATACCATACTCCTTCAGTTTCAAAGATATATAATTTATATTTAAATATTCACAATATTTATATTCATATAGACTCCATTTAGTTTAAATCCCAAGATGACCATTTAGCATGCTGTGTTGTTTTTTTGTTGTTGCAAATACAATGAACTCTATATTCCCACGAAATAAATTTACCCTTTATCAGTAAGTGCATGTACACTTCCTGTAGTTAGGCGGCATTTAGGTTTGATCTTTGCTCATGAATTCAAAGCTCTGACGCTTCTGTCGGCGAGATCAAAAGATGTCACTGGTTGAGAAACTTACATGAGCAAGCACCTGGCATTACAGGTCATTACACAGTCCTGCATACATTAACATGCTTTACAGGATCGATTACAATACCCTATGGGTAGCCTCATTAATTTGATAACATCTACTGCAGGTGTCAACTGGAATGACCTGGCCAAAGCTGTAGGCATATTTAATTAGAATGTAAATAACACTGCAAAGCCAGTTGGTTCTTATTGATAATGGATATAAAAACAAGAATAAACCGTTTATTCAGAGATATTAATTGATAATGGAATACAGTAATGCTCCTGTACACGAGTAACATCACAATCATCAGGTAACTCAACAATACATATTACAATCATCCTGTAATCGTCTCTCTCTCTCTCTCTCTCTCCAAAAGCTACAAGTAAAAACTGCTCTGAATGCATACGTTCTTACACACTAACATAGCGTTGTTCCATCCTCTCTCTCTCTTACACACAGACACACATACACTAAACACAACAAGTCTTAATCGAGTTCTTTTAGTTTTTATTGTACATATAATTTGATAATGAGGTTACTGTTGCTCTAAGTATACAAGTTGTATTTATTTTTTTGACAACAGGAGCTCATATCATTGCGTACAATGCACCAATAAATAATACCTATAAATAATACGTGTACAGACCATCTTAATCATTTTCCCAATTAATCTAGAATCGCATAGTGATACCATTGATATTCATGAAACCGGAAGTTACTAGCGAAAGTGACGAAGCCAAGGTGTTGATCTGGTTTCGTCTTATACTCCGCATCGACTTATATATGGATGAAGGATTGAAAATTGACGAAATTAGCGAATTAGACTTAAACTCCGCATCGACTTATAGGCCGGCAAATACGGTAAGTGAAAAAATCCCATTTATACGATAACCAGTTCCAATCCCTTTTTTTGTACTTTTCAATCGTAAAATTGTGCTTAGCACAATGTCTAAAAATCGTCTGCTTCACAATTTAAAGAATACAAGCGGAATTGGTGACCTGATTGATGCCCTCGAATAAAAACTGTTATGTAACTTGCGGGGGGCCCCATTATGGGTGTATTGACAAGCTTGTGGGCTTTGTTTTAGTGTGGGTACTTAGATCTGTTGTATCAAGGCAAGTTAATAAACCCCGTCATCCCTTCAAATTCATAAAAGGTGCTGTCTAGACATGGAGCATACAATTAAAGTGGGTTGGGGTTAAATATAAATATACCATGTAATGTAACATAAGAATATCATAAACCATAATTATTTCATGGATTTGCTACAACTTGAGCATATAAAGATCTTTGATTACATTTATGAATTTAATGTTGAAATTTGGTTATTAAATGTGCTGATTTTACATAATATTGCCTGATTATTTTATATTTGTTTACTTTGATACTGTACTACAGATGGTCACTGTATTTCTCAACTGACGCAGTAATAGTACATTCTCTTTAACGCAGCTCCTGTTAGAGGTCACCTTGGAATATCCAGCACTTTGGCCATCCCGTTGATCAGAAATTAAATTCATTCTCTGTGACAAATGCACCACACATTGATTACTGATGCAGTAGGGTATGTTTTCTAGTTAGCAACGTAGTAATAAGATGTACTGGCCTGATACCAGTGAACTTTAAACATGCATGAGGTCCATACTGATTGTTTGAGCCGCCTTGTCACTGGAAATATTCAAAATAGTTCATTACTGTCAAAAATGAACGTAAAACATTCGTGGGGGGGGGTAGTGATGGTTCAGTGTAAAAGTTCTGTTGTATAAGGAATTAACCTGAATGCCTTAATTAAAATCTGACAAGCATGCTTTCCACAAATATCATTGGTTATTTTTTATTTGTATCTTTAATCTAGAAAATGTTCTAATTTTTCTGCAGGGTGAGTTAGTCCAATGAAAAATTCACCAAAACAACTGTCCAGTGAGACCTTGTTACATATGCACACTCTCCCGTTTGTTTGTTGGCGTTTTGAATCAAACGGGAGTTTCTTGAGTAACCTGGTCGATATGTTTGCATGGGCACATCTATGTTTTCAAGCAACAGATGTGATGTAGTTCAACGTTTTTCATAATCTCAATATTTCCGTAAATTGATTAGTTACATCTCTTTGAACACGTGTATCCAAGAGTTCCTCCTTTTTATTTGTTCAATGTTTTTTAGAAATATTAAAACTTGACATTGCAAATATTGGACGCAGACGACACGGTTTTTACTGAAACGGACTGTTCTAGAAGCCAGAAAAGGACAGTGAGTAGTCCGACAATGTAAGACGTCCACCCTGATATTTGAAAACATTTTCTACTAAATAAACAGCGTGATGCAATTCAAAATAATTGCCATTTAGGCCATTTTTTAAAGATATTTTACTTGCCTTTAACCCCACGCGTCTGCTGTTATGGTAGACTAGCTCTGCTTCCTAGCCAACAATTGGTATTTCACTGTTAAGAACAACACAAGATCGAAGCACTTAATTCACAAACATATCGATATTTGTAATTATTAAACAACAATAGCAGAAAAAGTCACAGTATGGACTTAAGTTAAGAGGCCAATTTACGAAACAATTCCTTTCTACCTTGTCTAAATACGGGGAGTGCTCGATTCGTTGTGCAGAACGTCCAGCATATTTGGAACATGAATAAAATAACTTGGAACAGTGTTCAGGACGTGTTCCTACTGTACCGGCTGAAGAGATGGTGCAACCAGGAGAGCGACCTAGCAAAGATGGATAAGAGCAACTTGATTGTCCTTGAATTTAGTTTTTGTGCCTGCTTAGTGCTTTCCTAGTAAAAAAATGTCCAGTTAAATCCAGCTGCCTGTCTGATTAGGCATCAGTATGAAACGGGTAAGTATCATCATGTATTACCACACAATAGAAAAGTTCCAACGGATACTGCTCAAACTGTCAGAGAAAAAAATCCTCCCCACGAGGCATCACTTTAACTTGTCTGCCAGGGTGCAGGTCGTTTCATAACCGGATGTTTCGTACCCAGTATGTCTACACATTTTCTGTTAACATTAGTTGCTTTTAAAAGAAAAGAATTTCGAATATTTATAGTTGTGTATTTTTATTGTTAAAAATGAAAAAGGAGTCAAATTTTAAAATTGTTCAAAGTACAATAAAACAATAAAATCAGAAAAATATACGAGTCAAAAATGGATCTTAAAATAACAGTTTGTATACATGAGTATTATAGTGCATAAAATCACAAGAATAAGTTTATAAATAGTGTTGAAGACCTGTATGAATAGAACAGAACAGCTTAATGTATAGGCTGTTAGGCAGCAAGAAAAGTATTTACAATACAAAGCGATCAGTCAGATTTTAATTATAGAATACCGTACTTAGAGAAAAAGAATAAACGAAATTAACTTTTAATAAAAATAATGAAAAAGTAATTAGAATAATAGTTTAGTGATAAATATAGTAGTATATGTGTGAAATTAAATTAAAAAACATCTTTTGAAATTGCCAGATAAAAATCCCAGTTATGAAATGACCAGCTAGGTTATGAAACAACCAGGTTATGAAACGACTGACATTCGCCTGCCATATCACTGTCATTTGGCTCTGCCGTATAGCTCTACTTCTACAATGTTATAAGATGTATTGTGCATAGATGTTCTGCTAGGTGGTGGAATGTCAGTGGCTGTAAATGTTCAGTATTATTAATAGTGATTCCTTAATTGTTTTACTGTTCTATCATTTCATCAAGAACTTCAACACACAAATAAAAGTATGCATGGAGAAATCGAAACTCCATCATGTCTACATGCCTCTTTTGTAGTGAACTAGAGTATTGATGTACATATGACAACTCGTCTATTTTACTCGTCCAATTCCTATACTTATTCAATATGTAAAACACACAGCTAACATGTTGAGGGTAACCCATCACAACATAAAATGTATAGTCATTAATACTGACAGTTTAACATTGAATAAACACAAATCTAGTTGAAAGTAATTGTATTCCTGATTTCAACTGCACTGGTTAGAAAGGGGCTTCTGAGCAGGTTTAGGAAGTATTATGGCTGGAAGAATATGTTGTCATAAACAGAAATACTTCACCCATACAAGTTTGATTCTAGCATTAACAGTGCTCCAAATTGAACCCAAGGGAAACATGGGCTACAGAGACCAACTTTTGTGATGAGGGTGTAGTATTTATCAAGATGCAATCCTCTCACCAAGTTGCATGATTTTAGGTACAACAGTATGTATGGAAGGTGGTTTTTGGATATTTGTATTGGATGAAAGCATTATTAACATGACTGAAAATAACTCAGAAAATAATATTAGGAAGACATAGTTGTAAGCAGTATGTGGATTATTTGATTCAATTCTGATAAAAGCAAATTTTACACGTTTGCTCAAGTTTTGAACTCCTTGGATTTTGAAGCATGTTTTCTCTTTTTTGTTGTTGCTGCAGTTGGATATATGTGTTTAACAGACACAAATGTAGTTGAAAGTAATTTGCCATACATTATTGTGCTCTTTTCAGGCAAGCATTCAACAGCACCGTGTGTTGTTGTTGTTATCATTGATAAGTGATGTTTCCTGATTTCGCATGGTCATTCTTGATGTCACATATTCATGACCTCATTGTCTTATATGTAATGTCATAGCTTTAAGTTCTTAGCATTATGCAGTCAAAATGGCATTTGTAGGATTCTAAAGCAAATTTTTCAATTTTGTTCTCAAAATTACATAATAAAACAATTACAGACCTTTGCTTTGATGAATATGAAGTTTTATAAATCCATAAACCTGTTACATTGACTTCTGCTTGAAGTCAGTCAGTATGAGGTTTACTGGTTCATAAAATTTCATATTCACCTCAAGAAAGGTTGTAAATTGTATTTTTTTTTCTTTTATCTTCTTCCTCAATCAGATAGGTGTAAAAGTAATATTGCCATACTTGTCTTTTTTTTTATTTTTCAGTAGTTTTGAGCTTATCCTCCCATAGTGCTTGAAGTACTCCGCTATTGTCAGTGTGATTTTTGAGACTTTTGCAAGTATTCAGATAGGAATAAGTGTGGTGTGTGAGTAATGGTTATTCCATTGAGGAATTACTACTGCTGCCACAGTGTTGTGTGCCGTCAGGTTGTGATCAGGTCCATTGCACAGAAGAAAGCAGCTGAGGTATGTGGCTCCTACAAAATAGTATGAACAATATTGTCATTGTAAATGTAAAGAAAGTTTGGGCTGTTCTTGAGTGTCATGAGGAAAGACTTTGCCTTAAAAATGGCATTATATATGCTATTTATCCACTCCATGCAACTATACAGAGAAAATAAAATTATTTTCTCTTTGTTTCACAGAACAAAACTTAAAATGCACTAGGGTCTTTAGATATAAAAATGTAACCTATAGTTCTGTTATCTAGCATACAGCATATTGTGGAAAAGTATTTTTCTGAAATCTTGTTCATTTTATTATTTGACATTTGCAGTTATAATCCAAGTTCAAGCAAGTCCCACTCAGATTTGTCATTTGAAATCAGCAATGCAGGAACCTGAGGGTTTAAATAACTTTGAAAATGAGTTATACCAGAGACTTGAACTTTAAGGAGAAGTGACTTCTCCTTTTGGACAAAATTTGGAGAAGTGAGAGCAGAACAGGGAGAAGGGGCAGCAAAGGAAGAAACGCAATATATATATATAAGCATTTGTGTGCTCTATTTCTCTTATTTTAACTGTGTCTTGTATATCTAATGCATACTTGCATTTAACATTGGTTTTAAGCAATACTTTATTTTCAAGCAGAAAATTCTCCATGTTATATGTATATTATAAACACATTTTGTAAGTGTATGAATGTATCATACTCATATGCAGTGTATTCATACTTGAAAGTGTATGTTTAGATGGAGAGAAATATGCAATGTATTTTGGCCATATGACTTCAAAAAAGCATAGCAGAAACTATACATTGTAATTAATTTTAACTGACAGGAGCACCTAGATTACAGTATTGTAATTAAAAATTGGTAAAAATACTTAAGCAACTGCCACTTAAAGAACAAATTAATTTTTTAGTAGTTTCTTCACTAGAAGACAGCAGTCAAAAACAGTTCTAAAAAAGTTTGAAACAACCCATATTACATGTACATGAGAGCACATGTAGACATGTCTTCAGTAGTGTTCATCCATTCAAACCACAGTGGTCACTGATCAGTAATGTTCACTTTACAACTGCGCTTTGAGGAAGTTGATTATAAAGTAAATGTGAATCTTTTGACTCTACTATTTTGGTGAAGTTTTTAAAAGTATAAAAAATAAATTGCTTGTTCTTGTGGCAGTTGATTAACTATTTATGCCTATTGATAATTACAATGATGTAACCTATGTGAAATGATGAAATGAAACATAAAGTAACTAAATCGGCACACAGCTACACGGGTCAAGCTAGACTGGAATTTTAGGGAGAGGTGACTTCTCCTTTTTAACAGAATAGGGAGAAGTGAGATATGTATATATGAGATACATATATGTGTGTATGCACTTTGTGTTCTCTTATTTTAATCGTATTTATTTCTCATGTATCTTTGCATTTACTTTATTTGCAAGTAGAACATACTGTCTTGTATGTTTATCATAAACATATTTAATAAGTGTATGAATGTATCATATTCATATGCAGTGTATTTGGATGTAGAGATATATACATCGATGGCTGGATGGAAGGTGAATGTATGAACATACACTGTAAATGAAACAGACTTTTATTACAATCATCATCATAGTATCGTTACACTTCAATTTCATAAATCAATAATTCATAGAAGGTTTAGAACATAAGGTTTTACACACACAGATCTTAAATGTGCTAGAATACATGCAAGCTATCAACACATAACTTTACATTTTGTATATCTTTCTCACTTTTTCTTCTTTCCATTTTTCTCAAGGCTTTGGTAAAGTCAAACTCATTCATGTTTGGCCCATCCTCAGATATTTGCATTAGCATATTCAAGCTCTTTTCACAAAGTTTTGTGTGGTACTTGGTTTTGATTCTGTTCTGGGTAGAAAAGCCACATTCACAATGAACAGTTGACATGGAAAATATCACACAGCACTTAAGTAACATAGCCATATTTGGAAGCATGTCCATGTATTTCCTGTTGATGATACTTGTACATTCCATTATTGAGCACTGTTTGTATGTTCCTACCACAAGTCTTTTGAACAGCCTCTACTCAGTTGTGCACTTTTCCACACCAATCTCAGTTTGCTGAGCAAAGTGTGTACAGAGCTATGCAATATCTTCCTTGCCATAGGTGGCCAAACTATTGTCCTTCTCTGCAATTAGAATATTTTCTGGTATCAGCCCTTGCATAGATTACAAAATATTGCACTCCTGAAATCTGTACATCAAATTTTCAACTATCTGTTCAATATAGTTTGGCATCAGCTTTGGAATAACATTCTTTTGTTTCTCATAAAACTTCAACTCAGCCTCTGTCATTTTGTCGTTATCAGTCTCTTCAGCCTTATCTCCTTCACTAAATCCCTCGAATCCATCAACATTGTCTGATACATTCTCATTCACAGCCACTTTCTCACTCTCACTGACAGGTCTCCTGTACACAACTCTTTCCCCATCACACACCACATATTCACTAAGATTGCCCACAAATACTCCCTCATACCCAATCGGGTCCTTTAAAGAGTCACATGTACAATTCACCATTGGTCTTGGTGATCTCCCCAGAAATTTTTGATAGCATCGAAGTAAGCTTGTTAGGGTCATAAAATGTTTTAAAAAGCGCGTGGTAACGTCATAAAAGTGAAACAAATTAATATCAATAAAATAAAAAAGAAGTGTATATATTTACATAATATTCTTTATTTACCTAGGTTATAACAAGGTTTAATGTCTATCTCTCTTAGCTGATGCCTCAGTATAGCAGACACCTGTTCAAAATGGATATTTTTATGATTCCGCATGAAAATCATTTCTTATCTCACTTGTACTCGTATACCAGTCACATTGACACGTACCTGAAAGGTGTCAGTATGTCAGATTCAAAAGTGAGGCAGTTTTTATCATTAAGGTAGAGGGTCAAAGCAATTAATTTTGTATATGGGGGAAAAGTAGTGTTATTGCAGCAGAAATGGAAGTCTCATCTTGTGCTAGTGTGTCAGGTAGAGTTCAATATCTTCATCTATTTGCCAGTGAATTAAAACTATATCTGAAGAACAAAGTTCATCTTTGAGAAGAGATAGGAGTTACATACCTTTTAATTAGGGTCAGGGGTTATTCAGTATTGAAAACTTGTCTGTAAAGCAGGGAAAGTTTTGGTTCATGGGTCACAAAGAATATCCATATAAGGCTTCACTTTGAGTTCCTAATTCATCCAAGGCTTCGAAATTAAGCCAACTGTCTTTTGATCTTGGTGAGTTGAGCAACTGGCTTTATCCAGATATTGTTTTCAAAGCATGAACCACTGTTTCCAAGTAAAACTTGCACAAGTTTGCCAACTAAAGAGTCAGTCCTCTGTTTTACAGTCATATGGAAGCTGTCAATAAGGAGTGGAATTTGTCATGGTGCACAAAACAAAGATTGGTGATTATTTTAAATCAGTGATTATTTAATTTATAGGATGGATTATATTGAACAGAATATAGTAATCTTGTGTGAAACATAAATTTGGGAAAGAACAACATCTATGCATATTTTATGATTTTGTTGTATGATACACATAAAAAAGTCTCGATAAAATAATAATAATCATAATAATAATAGTAATGATAATGAGATTTGGTGCATGATATTTGTTCAAAAGCCAATTTTAAAAGGTGAGCCTGTGACAGAGGTCACCTGTGTACAAAGGCAGTTTTGTCTGTTCCCATGAGTGGCCGCTGTTAACAGGTTTGACTGTACACTTGTTAGGTCTAATGGTCATAGACCAGAGGAGTTTATGGGGTGGATTGTTGTCCATCATCCACCCATTAAAACAAGCATGTTATTGCTACTTTTTCTATACAACATGGAGGATTGTTGTGAAACATTACAATATGGTCACAATAGCAGCCTTACTGAAAATCTTGTTATAGCTGCTCCTGCTAAACAGAAAGCCACATTGACATAGGGTTTTCAGCAGAAGGCCCCTTATGATGTCTAGTTGGTTATAAGTGAAAATGGTGCCAATCTGATCTTGAATATGGCCACCATGGTGGCCATCTTGAAAATCATGTTATTGATACTCCTTGATAGATGGTCACATCAACATGAGGTTTTCAACAAAACACTTATTATGTCTACTAGTTGGTCCTAAATGAAAATGGTGCTGATCTGACATTCAATATGCCTCCATGGTAGCCATCTTGAAAATCTTCTTATTGCTACTCGTAAATAGAAATTCATATTGACATGGGGTTTTCACCAGAATTGATATAGTTGCTGGTTGGTCCTAAATGAAAATGATGTTAATCTGACATACTCTTTCAAATCTTGTTATAGTCACTCCTCCTGAATGGATGGCTATATTGATATTAGGTTTTCATGAAAACTTTATGATGAAGAAAATATCTACAAGTGCAGTGGTTTCAGTGCTAATAACCAGGACTTGTGATGAATATTTTCTATAATGAATGTTAACCTCTGTCCGTATTTATCAAATTCATAATTGATAACAATAACATTGATATTCGCCATTCATGTATTGTTAATGCGCTACGAGCCACCTACAGCTCTTCCTACGTAAAGGGCTTGGGACATAGTGGTAGCAATAAGTATTCAGTATTAACTTTTTTTAAAAACAGTGTTGCAACATTGGGGTCCATCTTTACTGTGATTATTATTTATTAAAAAAGTAATAACTTGGTCACGAGACAAAATCTCATAACTGTTGTCTATTAGTAGATTCTATTGCCCATAAATGTTTTCAATAAAGTTTTCTATAACATTACCTTAACCTACAATGATGCTCTGGTGTTTATCTCCATCACGAAGTACCGAATAAACTCAGACATTCTTGTTTACCAAAAAAAATTAAAAATAAAAAGTAGTAAGGAGATACAATGGGCTGACTCAATCCTTATTATTATCATTGCTCTGTAATTTTGTTAACTAAGTTTCTTTTTCAGAAATTAATTTTCAAATGTCTCAATCAGTTGGTAATTGTGGGCATAAGAAAGGCCCATGGGACACTAACCAAACTTGTTTGTCATGTACAAAATGTACACGTATGGATGGATGCCCCATGTGTTGTCTATGGTCGGACGACACTTGGGATCTGGCAGAAAGTTGTCACACTTGTCTGAAGAGGAAAGAAGCACGTTTTTCTCCTTCTAAATCAAATAAATCTCACTTAGAAAGAAATACTGGTGCTACCTGTGAGGTAGAAACATGTTTCTAAAGAGTTCGAGTCCGATCCCCCAAATAAAAGAGGGAGAAGCAGCACCTTCCCTAGACAAGAGAGAGATAATGTTACTACTGGTGAGATGGTAACAGATATCTCTCAAGGGTTCGAGTGCGATCCCCTGAATATAAGAGGGAGGAGCGGCACCTTCCCAAGTCACGATAGAGTGTCTTCTAAGACGGCAGCTTCTATCGTTAAGGGCTATCAACTTGCCGGGTCCAAGTGTACCCCCTTACTACAGGAGTGAGGGGTAGCATCAACACACAAACAGACACAGTTATACCCCCAGAAGGGGTTACACTGAGCCCAAATAAGGAGAATCCTTGCATCTTCCCTTTCGGGCATGAATAAGACCTCCATAGTATCCGAAGTCAGGCAAAAAATACCTCTTGCAAATCCAAGGGGTTTAGACATCGTTCAAATTCTTCTAGTTCTGAGAGTAGTTCTATTGGATCTAGATCACCTTAACTATAAGTGACAGGTCACCGGATACAGACAGACCATATACTGGGTATAGGTCTGCAAGACATGCCAAATCTAGGTCTAGCACTAGGGTTAGGTTTGAATACCCCCCGTTCGCTACATTACCTAGTTGTCACACCACAGGGACAGAACATGCAAATAAACACGCTTTTGGGATAGGAAATTGTACCGATGTGCCCTTCCTTTCGCATGTTCCCTTTCAATCCATTTGGTATGTGGAACTTCCCCCCCACAAGGGAGAGAACTACCTCTACCATGGATGTAGTCTACAGTATGTGGCCTCCTGCATGTATGAGTGATGAGATCCGATGACCATCACATGTTCTGCAGAATAGGTTGTCAAGGGAAGGGAAGATTAATTCCCCTCCCACTAAGAGACAAAAGAGAGGCGAGAAGAGTTCTTGCTTTCCATACATAACACCCATTGAGGACAATTCTGTCACTCCCCGTGCCGAGTCACAGAATAGATATATCCCTACTTCCCGGCTGTCCCTGCCGAGGGATCGTTCGGGATACATATCTCCTGCTTCACACTGAGCTTTGGAACAGGAAGATGTTGCCTTGTCAGGGTATACCCTACCATTCAAAGTGCTCTGAACCTCTCACCACCATCATCACAAGTGATTGAGGAAAGGGAGACTTGGTCATTTGACATGGCTGTAAATGAAGTATACCGCCTTCTTCCTCCTGACATGTGCCCAAAACCAAATTGTCCAAGTGACACTAAGATTCTCTCTTGTTTAGAGAAACTGTCAGGAGCAATGCCCAGACCAGACTTACTGCTACTTCAGCACTCCCCAATGGTTAGCGAAGTTGCTAAACGGCTGAGCAAAGGTCAGTAATCAGTGCAACAGATTAAAGGGTGGTCTGTCCCCTCTGCTACACTGAGGCCCGTAATTTCAGCTTCGAGCTATAAGGTCCATTCACCTGCCTGGCCGTTAACCCCCCCCCCCCCCCATGGATGCCGAAGCTTCACAAGTGGGCATTTCAGCGGGTTCTTTTGCTCACCTATCAGTCTGGAACCTTCTACGTTGGAGACAGTCAGAAGGGATTACACTCCAAGTTCGTCACATTCCAGGGAAGAAAAACATTCTGGCAGACAGTCTGTCCAGAACAGGCAAGGTAGTCCTAACAGAATGGTCTCTTCATCAAGCAGTTGCAGAGGCTCTGTTCAGTCTATGGGAGCGACCTCTAGTGGACTTGTTTGCGACAAAACTCAACAACAAGCTCCCATTTTATGTCTCCCCAGTGATCAGGCAGCCTGGGCAGTCGATGCCTTCAGCCTAAACTGGGATTGACTGTCAGCTTACGCATTCCCACCCTTCCGGTTGATTCTACAAGTTTTACAGACGATCAGTATGTCTACCACATGGATCATCCTGATTGCACCTATGCGGCCTTAAAGGTCATGGTTCAGTGACTTACTCGACCTGTTGATCGACAAACCAAGAGTATTACCTCCGTGGAAAAATCTCTCACAACACAGAGGCACTCTAGTTAACACCAATCCCCAGATCCTCCACCTTCACTCTTGGCTTATCTCAAGCGATCGATCCTCCAGGCAAAGTTTTCGAGCAAATTTGCTGACTGCATCGTACAATGGCGATGCTGTACATCCAAGGTCTACAGTACAAAGTGGAAAATCTTCTGTGATTGGTGTGTTAGGAAATACGTTAATCCTTTCCAACCCTCTATCGCTGCAGTAGCAGATTTTTTTCTCTTCCTTTTCGAGGAGAAATCTTGTTCAGCCTCCACAATCGAAGGGTATAGGGCTGCTCTTTCAAATACTCTTAAATTCTCTAGATGTCAATCCATTGGTTCAGATCCTCACTTGTCGGATCTTATAAAGTATTTCGAGCTTTAGAGACCAGTGTCTCACTCATTGACACCAAAATGGAACCTTTCTTGTGTTTTGTGGGCATTGACAAAAACACCATACGAACCTTTGAGAGAGGCCTCTTTTGAAAATCTTGCGTTTAAAACCATTTTTTTTCTGGCCGTTGCATCAGCCCAGAGAAGAAGTGAGCTACATGCTTTATCAATTGAAGAGGTATTTTTTTGCTTCAGTGGAAATGATGAGTCCGTTTCCCTCTTGTGTCAGCCTGGTTTTCTTGCCAAAAACCAACTTCTGTCAGTATTCCCATCCCCGATCGAAATCCCCAGTCTTAGTCATATCTGTGCTGGGGATGATAGTGATAGACTTCTTTGCCCAGTTTGGGCACTAAGATTCTATTTAACATCTGCTAAAGGGAGAAGGAGGGCAGGAAAAGACTTTTTTTCCCCTTTAGGGGTTCAGCTGATATTTCAGCATCCATTATCTCTCGATGGATTTCACTCACCATCAAGAGAGCTTATGCATCTCTCACGGAAAGAGACTTATCATTCATGAAGATTAAAGCCAATGAAGTCAGGGCTATTGCTGCTTCTTGGGCATATTTCAACCATTCATCTTTAGATGATATTAGGAGGCTGCGTTTTGGCACTCACACACAACCTTCTCGTCTTTTTACCTTCGGTCATTAGCAAACCAAAGAGAAACAAGACAAGATGGCACATGATGCAATGGGACAAGACATGACAAAATCGCAAAGTATGGCAAGGGACAGCACAAGACAGATGGCATAGTGCAAGATGGAACAGGACAAGACAAGAAGGTACAGCACAGGATTGCAGGGCATATGTCTTATCTCTTGCCCTGTCCCTTGTCTCCTCTCCAGTCTCTTGTCCTGTCCCTTCTCTTATCTCATCTTGTCTCGTATCCTCTCCACATAGAATGAGGTGCAGTATGGGAGAAAAAAATATGGAGATGCCGTACTTTCACTAAAGATGGAAGATGATAGCTGTCATCTCATTAGTTCTGGAAGTGTGTTGATGTTGTCAGTGATTTCAAGTTTTACAAAAACCCAGCAACATTTGTTCATTTTGATGATGTTCATTGCAGCCAGCCAAATGATGTGCATACATATTACAGTAGTATAAATGTAGCTGTATTGCTATGAGAGACTTTTAGCTTCAAGTAGCAATGGCTAGGCTCACTTGTACAATTTGCCACAAAGACAGGCCTATAACTAAATGTATTATATTTACTATTCCAAGGGATGTAACTCCATCACACTTTGTCACATGCTGATCTTGCATACTTCCCACATCTCATACTCTGAAAACTGGTCTAAACTTTGAAATGGATCAAATGGGACACTACATAAGCAATCCAACCTAAAGCATTCAACAGCAATATCTGTGTCCACTACCAATAAAAAGCTCATCTTTAGCAACACACCTTACTGACCATGGAATGGAAGAGATTGACACTAAAGAATCAATGCAACCTGAAACATTTGACACCAGTATCCCTAGTAGAGAATCTTTGTTAATACGAACAAAGCACCTTCCTGACCATGGAACAGAACAAATGTAACACTACACAACTGATCTAACCTCAAGCATTCAACAGTTTGATTGGCCCAAAACCTCTTGCGCAGAACAAATAAAATCTCGTCCTCAGAAATACGCGTTAATTACCCTGGAATGGAATAATTGCTCCTACCTCAAGCATTCGACAACATTATCGGTGGTTGAGAACCTGCACATACTACCAATAAAAACAGATCTAAGCAATATGCCTTACTAACCATAAAACATAAAAATTGCAACACTATATGAGTGATCCAACCTCATGCATTTGACTACATATCCCTAATAGAGAACTTGTATGTACTACCAATATAACCTGATGTTCAGCAATACCCATTACAGACCATGCAATGCAACAATTGCGACACTAAATCAATCTAGCCTCAAACATTTGAAAACAATATCCTTGGTAGAGAAATGGTGTGCACTGCCAAGAAAAACTCATCTTCAGCAATACGCCATACTGACCATGGAACAAGGCAAATGCACAACTAAACAAGCAATCCAACCTAAAGCATTCGACAACAAAATCCCTGGTAGAGAACCTGTATGTACTATGGATAAAATATTGAATTGAGAAAAAATGCACTAACTAATTGATCCAACCATCTCTGGTATTGAACCTGTACTCGCTTCTGATAAAAACTGATCTTCAGAAAACCTTCTTACTCACCATGGAATGAATGAAATGTGACACAATGCAAGCAATACAACTTTGAGCAAATGACAAATCCTTGACTGGCAGAGAATCTGTACACACTACCATAAAATCCCATTTTCAAAAATATGTCTTATTCACCATAAGCAACCATTACGATTCTAGACAACCAATAAAATCTGAAGGATTCGAGAATGATATTCTTGTAGAGAACCTGTAGGCACAACCAAAAAAAATTGGTCTCAGAAAAATGCCTTATTTACAATGCAAAAAATATAATTTGAAACACTAGAAAATTGCTCAAACTTGAAGCACTTGATAACAATATCCTTGGTAGAGAACCTGTGCAGACTGTCAATAAAAACTCATCTTCAGTAATGTCTTTTACCTTGGAATGGAACAAATTTAATACTACATAGCGATCCAACCTGAAGCATTCAACAAACAACATCCCTGCTGCAGAACATGTTTGTACTTCCAATAAAAACTGATTTTAAGAAAACCTTCTTACTTACGATGGCAGTCTCCAGTATAGTACAGCAGAATGGATTCAAGAACTTTTGGTAAGTGTTTATTAAGAGTAGTCATACCACCAACATGCTGTTTCATCAGCTCCTTTAGAATCATATTACATTCAGACTTCGGGCCTTCTGTGCTTGATAATTTTCTGCACGGGTTGTACCAGGAAACATGTCCGAGTTAAAATTTGCCTTTGTTACAATGTTAAATTGAGCCTGTCCCAAATGAACTGGGTCAGCTTGCCGCTGCACTTTCCACACTCTCCATTTCGTCTCCTTTGCAATCTCCATTTGGGGGTTGTTGCAATGGGGGGATGCTTGGTGATGATACTTTAGAGATGTATTCCATGCATCTGCCACTTTTTCATTATCTACTAGTCTCATTCCACCAAAGTCCAAAGTGTTTTCTTTTTCAGGTATAAATTGGTACCAGGAACAGGCCACAGCAGTTGAAGTGGCTCGGATGCACCGTCACAGTCTGGTGTTGATACAGAGGCTCCATCAACATTTGACTTGATTACTAGGGAAAACTCAGCTTCACTCATTCTGGCAACTAGGCACATCGCTGACACCTTGCAACTACCACATGGCAAGTGTCAGTATTTGTTTATTGCCAAGTCCAGTACCTAAAGACTTAGGTGTATTGTGTATTCTCTGGCATTCTGGGGGGAGCTGTCATGGCCCACTGTTACTAGATTTAATACCCTATCTAACCTGTGCATGAGTGACCACTTGTTCTGCTGAGCAGATTTGTGTCAACTTTGCTATCTAAAATTTAGCAGTTTCTGACTTTTGATTTTTATTATAATTAAAAATTGTAATTAAATTTTGTTGGAAATTTTACCAACTTTTTTAGAAAACATTACAAAAAGCCTCATTTTCATCTTATTATCCTGCTAAAAGTCCAGATTGGATGGCTTTTACAATAAATAAAGGAAACTAATTTTGGCACACGGTGTTTTGCAATGTTTGATGTGGAGCAGGGCTGTAAAGTCTAGTGGTTATGGTGCTATAAAGTTTAAGTCACCAATATCTGGTGAATCATATACAGTAAATGCTGACAGACTCAGTTATATGGTCTTTAATGAGAGGATGGAGATAGAAAACCTGGAATTTGTCATATCTCATAACTCTCTGTGCATTTTTAAAGATCACTTGTTTGCTGAGCCACATGTAGAGAATGCAGAGAGAATGAAATGTGTGAACAGAGGTGTTTGCAACGGGCATGGAGAATATTTTCGATGTCTACTTCATAGAAAGATGTTGAAAAAAAAACAAAGGTATCATATTAAATTAAAAACATTTATTTGTAATGATATTACATTTCATGCATCAGTATAAAATTCATAAATATTTGAATTATCATCACATTGAAGCACATAAATTAATGAATTTTAACTTAGAAATAATTCTAGAAATATAAAAAATGTTCATAATGTATTTCTCTTAGAGAGCTAGTTGACCATAGTCCGTAAGTAAATGTCCTGTCCACAGAATTGTCTATCCTCACATTGAATAGGTGTGATCTGAATTGTGTATTTCTTGAGAACTTGTTGAGGGTTTTGGATCCAACTGTTCCTTAATTGGCCCCTATTTAACTGCTTATATTTCAAATGTTCAGAAATCTTGTTTCCTGCTGAACAACTTGCCTTTTCACAATATCTGGACTCTTTTGATAAGTCTTTTAATATTCAGCTTCCCTATCCATTTGATATAGTGCATGTTTTGCATGTGATGACAGTTCCACACCAGAATCCTGACATTTTGTAATAGCTGATGATCCAGGGTTGTTATTCAATCTGTAAATGGTTGAAGAAGTTCTACCAACCATATTCCTTGAATTGTTCACATTTTTTGGTTGTGTCACACCATTGATCTGTTAACTGCTAAATGTTTCTGAGTATCAATATACAGTTTCATTTCTTCAATTGCTGATACACTGTTTCATTTTCCAAATTTCAAGAAATAACACTTTGTCACTTTCATGTATGCTTAGGTCAGTGATTTTGTGCAGTCCGAGATACTTGGAATGATGCCACCAGTTACTGGTCACTCCTCCACTACACACAACAGAGTATCTTGCACACTGTGAACAGTCTCCAGTATAGCACAGCAGAGTGGATTCAAGAACTTTTGGTAAGTGTTTAGTAAGAGTACACCGCTCCCTCGATAACTCGCGCCCAGATAACTCGCGAA
This sequence comes from Margaritifera margaritifera, assembly GCA_029931535.1. Taxonomy (NCBI): domain Eukaryota; kingdom Metazoa; phylum Mollusca; class Bivalvia; order Unionida; family Margaritiferidae; genus Margaritifera; species Margaritifera margaritifera. Next base: position 39,640 of record JAQPZY010000366.1, read on the forward strand.
CCCGCTTATAACGTGAACCAGACGTGGATCCCGTTTTTTTTAAACTAAAAAATTTTATTAAAAAAAATAATAAAAAAATTGACCCTATTTGTTGAAGCTAAAAAAAAATCGTGATTAAAATTTAGTAAATGAAACCTTAATATATCGCTCGATCGCTCGTTTTATCGTCAAAACCAGTGGTTAGTACCCAGAAATTTGAATCATCATCATGAAATTTTCAACTATTAATAAGAAGTCAAATATTTTGTTCAATTTTCTTTCCAAACAACATTCTCAGTACACTATAAATAACAATATTCGACGAAATTTCGATCAACGAAAACGTCACTAAAGCCTACTGGTGGCAACACTTTAAAAATAAATACCAATTAAATAAGTTTTGTCAAGTGAAATATGTGTTTTAGTTCTATCTTTTAATTCGGTTTCAGTGTAATCATCATAAATGCAATAAGCCCTCTTGTATTCAAGCGTGAAAATTAAAATTCAACTGACCCAACTATCACCGCCAGCGTTTCCGTGAGAATCTAATTATGTGCTGACCTTTTTTTGTTTTTATCTCTGACTTGCGGAAGTATATGTTGTGTTGTTACACTCAATTAATAGCAGACCTGCTTTGTATTATCACGTTAATTACGTCTTTTGTATCAAATCAAACAAAGGGGGTGGAATAACAGAAAAGTTAAAAGGCGTCCAAATCCTGCCTGCGTAAGAGCTAGCGGTCACGGACGTGTGTCAGGTCAACTCATTTCAATTGATCAATCGAACACCGTTGTAAATATTATTATGTAAGTAATATAATTAAACTACCTTAAATTAGCCTACTCATTCACAAATGTAATCAAAGATAGTTAGGCAACCAAGCCAAACGAGTACTTGGAGAATAAAAGCTTTGTTTTACAGATGCGGTTCATTACGGAGAAGCGACTTCCAGAGTTTGTATTGAACTTTCTAACATGCTACTCAGGGATTTCCTCAAGGATGAGACGAAGTTTAACTGTTACTTGAAATCACGGCATCCATATTTTACTAATGGAACAATAAATAAATGGAGGTTCGATGTTGACGGTTGTTTCACGAAATAAATGTCAATAGTTTTTGAAAAAAGGAATCTTGTTTAGTTGTGAATCAACAACAACAAAAGGCGCTGACGTAATACACAATGTATCGCGTACACGTGTTGTTCAAACCGCTTGGACAAATGTTGTTAACAATCTTTCAGAGGTTCGTTATCTTGAAAATAAAGGTAATTTATACAGAAAAGCAAACAACTACATTAGAAAAAGCTCTTTATTGACAATTATTCCCAATGTAATTATAAAACGAGTATTCCGCCATTAAACAGCCCCGTTACCCACCCCACCCCCACTGCGGTTTTCTCGATGTCCAGCGGGGATGGCATCCCTTTCTTAATTTTTTTGAGGTCCCTCGGTAACTCGCGCCCTAGCTTATAGTGCGGTCTATGTTTTTGGACCCCGTTGTGCGCGAGTTATCGAGGGAGCGGTGTAGTTATATCACCAACATGCTGTTTCATAAGCTCCTTTAGAATCATATTACATCTAGATTTTACATCTTGACTTAGGGCCTCTTGTGCTTCCTGTTTTTCTGCATGAGTTGTGCCAGGAAACATGTCCGAGTTAAAATTTGCTGTTACAATGTCGAAATTGAGCCTGTCCCAAATGAATTGGGTTAGCTTCCTGGTGCACTTTCCACATGTGATCAAGAGATTGGAGGACATAGTCTATTCATTAAACTGATCTTGCATCTCCATCTGTGGTGGCATATTTTATAATTGCACTTTGTTGAGCAAGCTGATTTCCAATTTTCTTTTCCATATCATACTCTGATAGTGGTGCATAGGGTGATAAGTTTACTGCACACTCTGAATGACCACCGAGATATTGCACATCCATTCCTTGTCCCTTCAGCCAAGCTCCAGTCCAGCAAAGTTTTTTTTGGAAGCAAGCACTTATGATAAACTTGTTGTCAGTCATAGTTTCACATGCGATGCCAATAGCTTGTGAAGCATTCTGGCTGAGATTTTTTGCGACTTACTATGCTTATCGAATTGTATTTGCCATCCATTTGCAATGTTTATAGTACTGGGTTTATTTCCAAGCTTCACATTAATGTCTTTCAATAATTCAACTTTTTCAGCCATATCCCTTTTATTTAACTCCGACACATTCTTGGCCACAATATTAGATGTCCTTTGCATGCTGTTTCTGGCTGGGGGTGGCATATCCATGTTAGCCATAATAAGTCATGCTTTTGTATTACCTACAGGCGTGTCCTGAAACTGACTGCAAGTCCAATATTTGGTGCTGCAGGGTTTGGTCCTGGCTTGCTTGTCGTTACTTCCTTACACAGCTTTCATTCAGGTGCTTGAAATTCACACTTTACACACTTTAGTATTATTTTCCAGCAGACTCCCCATTTCGTCTCCACTTTTTCATTATCTACTAGTCTCATTCCCCCAAAGTCCTGACATTCTGTTTTCTTTTTCAGGTATAACTTGGTACCGGGAACATGGCACAGCAGTTGAAGTGGCTTGGATGCACCATCACAGTCTGGTGTTGATCCAAAGGCTCCATCAACATTTGACTTGATTACTAGGGAAAACTCAGCTTCACTCATTCTGGCAACTAGGCACATCGCTGACACCTTGCAACTACAACATGGCAAGTGTCAGTATTTGTTTATTGCTAAGTCCATACCTAAAGACTTAGGTGTATTGTGTATTCTCTGGCATTCTGGGGGGAGCTGTCATGGCCCACTGTTACTAGATTTAATACCCTTTCTAAATTGTGCATTAGTGACCACTTGTTGTGCTCAGCAGATTTGTGTCAATTTTTCTATCTAAAATTTAGCAGTTTCTGACTTTTGATTTTTATTGTAATTAAAAATTGTAATTAAATTTTGTTTAAAATGTTACCAACTTTTTAAAAGTTTTTTAAAAAAATTACATGTACTGTTATGAGGACCTTCAAATCAAATTTTCTGATAGATATTATTCCAAATTTCTGATTAAAATTTACTGCATGAAAATTTTTCCAATAATTAAAAGGGTTCTTACAGATTGAAGTTCTCACTTGTAGGCACATCAGGCCTCAAAATTGCACCTTGCCAAACAGCAACAATACATTATTTCAGATGGCTACAAATTTGTTAGTAGTACATGATATTTGATAATATTTCCAGAGTAAGTTTAAAATATGCCTTTCTTGAAGATATATTAGTTTGACTGGAATTTGCTGCAAAAAGTGAAAACTGACATGCCTCCGACAACAAATATTCCCCCCCCCCTTGAGGTTGACCTAAATCAGGAAGATATTCAGAAGAAATTGTGCCTTGTTTGCATGGTCTTTTTGCCAGTGACTTGTGTGGTAAAGTTACTTATTGTAATAATTATGCAAGGGTAGACCTGAAATTGTGTGAAACTGTATAATGTTACTGAATTATGTATCATTTCGTTTTTGAATGATGGTATAGTTTTATGATCTCTGCAAAATAGTCTAATAGCTGTCGTCTTGCAGAAAGTACATATATGGTATTTCAATGTGACTCAGTACCTTAGACTTGGGAAATATTGGTTAAACATGAATCATATTACGTGACCTAGAGCGTGAGAATTTGTTGAACTTCTGACCTAGATTCTATGTTCAATTAAGAGTCAGTACTTTGTTGACTGGTAATAACATCAGTGCACAAGTACTTTAGCGGTGTCACGCATAACCTAGTTTCTGATTGGTTCGGAGAAGGTTTTCTAGAACGATTAAATTGTTTTTAAGTCGCAATACAGTTTAAATTGGTTTTCCTTATTCTGTTTTGTGCAGTCAGAAGCTATATAATAAGATGTATTGCTGTGTTATGCATTCTTTTCATAGTTCGTTCAGCCTGAGAGGTCATAAACGAGATTGGTTCATTTTGTGTGTGAATATTCTACTTCAGTGATATTATATATATGATATAATACAGTACATTTAGGATTTAGTACTGCTTCTTAAAATTTAATAATTATACAGCTGTGTGGATTTATCGGAAACATTTCTAGAACTTGTGATATTCCATATTCACAAGAACTATTTGGAATTTATAACTGAGTGGAGATTTCATTTGGAACCTACTTCATTCGGAATATTTGGATTAACTTCCGGATCAGTGAACTTTAGAACAATTTAGGACTTTTAAGGATATTCTGTACTGTAAGTTATTTTTAATTCTTTCACTTTGATTGTTTGTTGAAATATTTTAATATTTCAGGAAATTAAATATTTGTATTTAGATCTTGAAAGCTTTTTTGCATCTTTTCTTTTGTTACATTTACCCCTAGTCGTAACAATAGAAGTTGCATTTGCTTGTTGTTTTATGAGAACAGTAGGCTGTACAATGTCCCTGCTTTCTGTGTCATGCAGATGCTTTTTGGTTACTTCCTCTGTCAGTTTGTTTACATTAATAATACACAAAATGGAGCCAGTCAGCCTATGATGAAACATTGCGGGCTTTATTGAACTAAGGTGGGTTAATGTGTAGCAAAAAGCAATAGAGGTCTATCAGTTATGGCAAAAGTGGCATAGTGTTGAATGCTTATACATAAAAGAAAAGAAAAATAATTGTGGTCTGAACCCTGTATGAAAGTTCTTATTTGAGTTGGGTATGTCTCTTTGATCTCTAATTTTTAAGACAAGTACTTATGATACAGAGCTGAAAATTCAAACAGCTGGGCTCCATACTTTAGAAAATTGGACAGTAATACAATTTTAATAATTAAAAACAAAATTAAAATTAATTTAAAAGTTTAATTTAATACTTTGACATTAAATTTAATTTTCAGCATTGTATCAGTCAACTTGTATCATGTTGAGGTCAGATATCATAGTTTATATTCTTACTCTGCATCTTTAGCCTCATTTTCATCTTATTATCCTGCAAGATGTCCAGATTGGATGGTTTTTTCAATAAATATAGGAACCTAATTTTGGCACACAGTGTACCCCAATAATAGAAATATAAAAAATGTTCATAATGTATTTCTCTTAGCGAGCTAGTTGACAATAGTCCATAAGTAAATGTCCTGTTCACAGAATTGTCCATCCTCACATTGAATAGGTGTGATCTTAATTGTGCATTCCTTGAGAACTTGTGGAGGGTTTTGTATCCAGCTGTTCCTTAGTGTAATCTGATTGGCCCCTATTTAACTGCTTATATTTCAAATGTTCAGAAATCTTATTTCCTGCGGAATAACAGTGATTTTGTGTAATCTGAGATACTTGGAATGATGCCACCAGTTACTGGTCACTCCACCACACACAATAGTGTCTTGCACACTGTGAACAGTCTCCAGGGCCTTCTGTGCTTCCTGTTTTTCTGCACGAGTTGTGTGTAGAGAAACTTAATACTACAGATAACAACTGATTTTCAAAATAATGCCTTCCTCAACATGGAATGGAACAATTGGGACACTAAAGGTACAATCCAGTGTGAAGAATATGACAACAGAAAACAATTGGGACACCAAAAACTGCATACTACAAACAAAACCTGATCTTGAGCAATGTGCCTTACTGATCATGAAACAAAACACTAAAGATTCTGAAGATTTCAAAAACAATATTCCTGTTACCTGTGCACACTGTTTTCAGCAATATGTCTTACTGACCATTAAACAAAACAAATATGACACCACACAAGCGATCATGTCTGAAGCAATCAACAACATTGTGACTGGCAGCAAACCTGTTTCCGCTACCAATATCCCATGTTCATAAATACAGTGTAATGACCATGCATGGTAATGACCATAGAACAAAACAGCTGCGACACTAAAGACTTGATCCAGCTTGAAGCATTCAACAACAACCTACCTGGTAGGGAACCTGTACACACTACCGATAAAAATTGATCTTGAGGAAAATGCCGAACTGACCATGGAATGCAATAATTCCAACACTCAAGAATCGATCCAACCTGAAGCATTTGACAAAAATATCTTTGATAGAGGATTTGTGTGCACAACCAATGAAAATTTATCTTCAGCAATTCATCTTACTGACCATGGAACAGAACAAATCTGATCCTGCACAAGAGATCCAATGAGAAGGATTTGACAACAATGACTTGCAGATAACCTATGCACACTACTGATAAAATACCATCTTCAGAAATATGCCTTACTGACCATGTAATGGAACATTTGTGACTTGAAAGCATTGATCCAACCTGAAGCATTCAACAACAATATCCCTGGTAGAGAATCAATCTGCACTACCAACAACCACTGATCTTCAGGAATACACCTTACTGGCCACTAGATAAAAGAAATGCAAGCAATCCAACCTGAAGCATGCAACATTTCTTTCACTGACAAAGAACCTGCGAATAATGCCAATAAAAGCCCATGCCTTGCTAACAATGGAATGGAACATTTAAAGCTCAAATGGATTGAGCACTGATTTTCAGGAATTCATCTTACTGACCATGTTTTGGAACAAATGTGACATTAAACAAATGATCTAACCTGAAGCATTCGACAACAATAACACTGGCAGAGAACCTGTACACCCTACCAATAAAAACTGATCTTGAGAAAAATGCCTAACTAACCATGGAATGGAACAATTCCATGACTAATAAATTAATCGAACCTTAAGCATTCAACTCCTGGTAGAGCACCTGTGCACCTAACCAGCAAAAACTGAACTTCAGCAATACACCTTACTAATAAAAAAATGCAACACTACACAAGTGATCCAACTTCAAGGATTCAACAACGCTTCACTGGCAGAGAGCCTATGCACACTACCAACAAAATCCCATCTTCAGAAATATGCTTTATTGACCATGGAAAGGAACAATTGCAACACCAAAAGAATAGATCCATCCTGAAACATTTGACAACAATATCCCTGGCAGCGAACCTGTGCACACTAGCAATGAAAACTGATCTTCAGTAATATGCCTTACTGACCATTAAGACGAATATTGCAACACTACAGAAACCATCCAATCTCAACCATTTGCCAACAATATCCCTGGTAGAGCACCTCTATATGCACTACCGATAAAACCTGATATTCAGAGAAATGCCTAACTAACTATGGGAATGGAACAATTCTGACACTAAAGAATAGATCCATGCTGAAGCATTTGAACCTGTGCACACTAACAATGAAAACTGACCTTAAGCAATATGCCTTAGTGACCATCAAGCAGAATAATGCAACACTACAGAAGCCATCCAGTCTGAACCATTTGCCAACAATATCCCTGGTAGAGAACCTCTACGCACTACTGATAAAAACTGATCTTCACAAAAACACCTTACTGACTATGGGAACGGAACAATTCCATCATTAAAGAATTGATCCAACCTGACAAATTCAACAACAAAGTCCCAGACAGAGAACCTGTGCACACTATGTACAAAAACTGATTTTCATCAATATTCCTTTCAGACCATTAAACAGAACAAATGTGACAGCACACAATCAGTCATGTCTGAAGCAATCGACAACATTGTAACCACTACCAATAAAATCCCATGTTCAGAAATATGCCATAATGACCACAGAATGGAACAACTGCAGCACTAACATCTCGATCAAACATGAAGCACAGTAACCCTGGTAGACAACCTGTGGACTCTATTAATAAAATCTGATCTTCAGCAATATCCCTTCGTGACCTTGGAATGAAACAAATGTAACACTACACAAGCGATCTGTCTCCACTACCAATGGAATCCCATGTTCAGAAATACAACGTAATGACCACTGAACAGAACAGCTGAAACAATAAAGACTCAATCCAATATGAATCATTCAACAGCAATATCCCTTGTAGAGAACCTCTGCACACTACCGATAAAAATGGAACTTCAGCAATACACCTTACTGACCATGAAAGGAACAGATGTGACACTAAACACATGATCCAATCTGAAGCATTCGACAACAGTAACACTGGTAGAGAACCAGTACACACCACTGATAAAAACTGATCTTGAGAAAATGACTAACTTACCATGAAATGGAACAATTCCATGACTAAAGAATCGATCTAACTATCAGCATTTGACAACAATAGCCCTGGTAGAGCAAATGTGCACACAACCAGCAAAAACTGAACTTCAGCAATACACCTTACTGACCATGGAATCGAAGAAATGCAACACTACACATGTGATCCAGCTTCAAGGATTCAAGAACTTTTTCACTGGCAGAGAGCCTATGCACACTACCAATAAAATCCCATCTTTGGAAATATGCTTTATTGACCATGAAAAGGAACAATTGCAACACCAAAGAATAGATCCATCCTGAAGCATTTGTCAACAATATCCCCTGTAGAGAACCTGTGCACATTAACAATGAAAACTAACCTTCAGCAATATGCCTTACTGACAATCAAGCGGAATAATGCGATACTACAGAAGCCATCCAATCTCGATTATTTGCCAACAATATCCCTGGTAGAGGATCACTATACACACTACTGACATAAACTGATCGTCAGAGAAACACCTTACTAACTATGGGAATAGAACAATTTAAACATTAAAGAATCGATCCAACCTGAAGTATTTGACAACAATATCCCTGGCAGAGATCCTATGCACACTATCTACGAAAACTGATTTTCAGCAATATGCTTTCCAGACCATTTAACAAAACAAATATGACACCACACAAGTGATCATATGTGAAGCAATCTACAACATTTTGTGACTGGCAGCGAACCTGTCTCCACTACCAATGGAATCCCATGTTCAGAAGTACAACGTAATGATCTCTGAACAGAAGAGCTGAAAAATTAAAGACTCGATCCAACCTGAAGCATTCAACAGCAATATCCCTCCTAGAGAACCTGTACACACTTGCAATATAAACTGAACTTGAAAAAAATGTCTAACTTACCATGAAATGGAACAATTCCATGACTAAAGAATCGATCCATCCTGAAACATTTGACAACAATATCCCTGGTAGAGAATCTGTGCACACTATCAATGAAATCTGATCTTCAGCAATATGCCTTACTGACTATCAAGCGGAATAATCCGACACTATAGAAGCCATTCAATCTCGACCATTTACTAACAATATCCATGGTGGAAGATCTCTATATGCACTACTGATAAAAACTGATCTTGTTAAAATGACTAACTTACTATGAAATGGAACAATTCCATGACTAAAGAATTGATCTAGCTAGAAGCATTTGACAACAATAGCCCTGGTAGAGCAAATGTGCACACAACCAGTAAAAACTGAACTTCAGCAATACACCTTACTGACCATGGAATGGAAAAAATTCAACACTACACATGTGATCCAACTTCAAGGATTCAAGAACTTTTTGACTGGCAGAGAGCCTATGCACATTACAAATAAAACCCCATCTTTAGAAGTACACTTTTTGACGATGAAAAGGAACAATTGCAACAACAGAGAATAGATCCATCATGAAGCATTTGATCACAATATCCCCTGTAGAGAACCTGTGCACATTAACAATGAAAACTAACCTTCAGCAATATGCCTTACTGACCATCAAGATGAATAATGCAATACTACAGAAGCCATCCAATCTCACCATTTGCCAACAATATTCCTGGTAGAGGACCTCTATACGCATTACTGATAAAAACTGATCTTCAGAGAAACGCCTTACTAACTATGCGAACGGAACAATTCCAACATTAAAGAATCGATCCAACCTGAAGAATTTGACAACTATATCCCTGGCAGAGAACCTATGTACACTATCTACAAAAACTGATTTTCAGCAATATCCCTTACTGACCATTTAACAGAACAAATGTGACACCACACAAGTGATCATATGTGAAGCAATCTACATGAACCAGCAATACATATTGATTTTGATGATATAACTATGCTCACTTGTAGAAATTGCCACAAACACAGCCCTATAACTAAATGTATCATATTCACCATTCCAAGGGAGGTGACCCCATCACACTTGGTCAAACGCTGATCTTGCACACTTCCCACAGCTTGCACTCTACCTGTGTGCATTAGCAATGTAAACTGATCTTTAGCAATACGCCTCACTAACCATGAAACGGAACAAATGCAGCACTACACCAGCAATCTCCCTTACTGGCCACTAAATGGAACAAATGCAACACTACTCGAGCAATCCAACCTGAAGCATTCAACAACACTTTGACTGGCACAGAATCTGTGCATACTGCCAATAAAATCCCATGCTCAGAACTATGCCTTACTAACGATGGAATAGAACATTTCAAATTCGATTGAACAAATGGATCGATCCAACTTGAATCATTTGACAACACTGTCACTGGTAGATAAACTGTATGCATTACCAATAAACACTGATCTTCAGCAATACACCTTGCTGACAATGAATTTGAACAAATGTGACAGTAAGCAAGCGATCCAAACTGAAGCATTTGACAACAGTATCCCTAGTAGAGCACTTGTGCACACAACCAGCAAAAACTGAACTTCAGCAGTAAGCCTTACTGACCATTGAACTGAAGAAATGCAACACTACACAAGTGATCCAACTTCAAGGATTCAACAACACTTTCACTGGCAGAGAGCCAGTGCATACTACCAATAAAATCCCATCTTCAGAAATATGATTTATTGATTACGGAAAGGAACAATTCCAACACCAAAGAATAGACATTTGACAACAATATTCCTGATAGAGATCCTGTGTACACTACCAATAAAAACTGATTTTCAGCAACATGTTTTACTGCCCATGGAATGGAACTGTTGTGACACTAAAGAATCAATCCAACCTGAAGCATTTGAGAACAATATACCTGGCAAAGGACTTGCACGCTGTACCTACAAAAACTGATACTCAGCAATATGCCTTACTGACTATGGGATAAATGAAACACCACACACGAGATCCAACTTGGTTATAGGATTTGACAACACTGACTGACAGTGAATCTTTGCTCACTACCAATCCAATCCCATGTTCAGAAATATGCCATAGTGACCATGGAACAGAACAGTTTCAATACTAAAGACTTGATCCAACCTGAAGCATTCAACAAAAATATCCCTGTTAGAGAACATGTGTGCACTAGCAACGACAACTGACCATGAAATGGAAGAAATGCAACACTACATGAGCGTTACAACTTGAAGGATTTGACAACAACTGATCTTCTGCAATATACCTTACTGACCATGAAGTGGAACAAAAGCAACAGTATGTGTTATCCAACCTGAAGCATTTAACAACAATATCCCTGATAAAGAAACTATGTGCACTACCACAAAAGAACTGATCTTCTGCAATATGATATACTGACGATCAAATGGAACAAATGCAACTCTACACAAGCAATCAAACCTGAGGCATTCTGCAACAATATCCCTGGTAGAAAACTTGTGCACACTACTGGCAGAAAATGATCTTCAGCAATATCCTTTATCGACCATGAAATGGAAGAAATGTGACACAACGTGAGTGATCCAACCTAAATCATTCAACAACAGCATAACTTGTAGAGAGCCTGTGCATGCTTCCAATGAAAATGCTATCTTTCAAGATTACCCTTGGTGACCATGGAATGGAAAAATTGTGTCACTAAAGTATCATTCCAACCTGAAGGATTGGACAACAATATCCCTGGTAGAGAATCTGTGCACACTACCGATAAAACCTGATCTTCAGCAATACACCTTCCTGACCATGGACTGGAACAAATGCAACACTAAACAAGTGATCCAACCTGAAACATTTGACAAACAATATCACTGGTTGAGAACCTGTACACACTACTGATAAAGACTGATCTTTGAAAAATGCCTTACTGACCATGGAATGGAACAATTCCAACACTAAAGAATCAATCCAACCTGAAGTACTTGACAACAATGTCCCTGGTAGAGCACCTATGCACAACCAGCAAAGACTGAACTGTAGCAGTATGCCTTAATGACCATGGAACAGAACAAATGTTAAGCATTTTCCCGAATTGTTATAATATCCACTGCACATGAATAATTTTTTTGTCTCCATTTTCCTCATATACTTTACAGTGGATTTCTATGTATACTCCTTACAAGGTAAGTTAGATTCATAACTGATCTATTCCACAATAACCTGGTGATGCATTGGTGGCTAAACATGTTATAATATCCACTGCACATGAATAATTTATTTTTTCCATTTTCCTCAGATATACTTTACATTGGGTTTGATATGTGTTTACCCACATACAGTGTTTACATTTGCATTCCATATGTGCCCTCATTTACATTGTTTACATTGGGGTTGACTTTGTGACCCATCTTGTTTCGTTTTACATCGGAGTTGATTTTGCATCAATGTCTGTAGACACATACTTAACTAGAACTTCGTGAAGCACAAACTGTGTCCCAATTTCACATCCCATTTCAAACTCAGAGTGAGCTGCTGCATATGGAATATTCACAGTATAATCTGCATGGCCATTAGGGAATGCAACATTATATCCTTTTTGTCTGAGCCAAGCTCCAGTCCAACACAATCTGCTCTAGTTTGTCCTAGTTTCTGTGCACTAACTATACAAATAGAGTTGTAGCATGCATCAAATGCAATGTTGATAGGGGAAGGGTCTGTGCTGCCATGATCTTCAGTCCTGGCATGTGCTGGTTTAAGTTTTTTTCGCCATGTCCTTCTTATTTAGCTCAGTTGTAACTTTTGCTACTCTATTTGCAGTCCTTTGCATGCCGCTTCAAGGTGGAGGAGAAATAATTATAGCTGTAAGCAAGAGTCTGGCCCTTGTATTTCCCATTGGTGTCTCTTGAAGTCCCACGTGGAATCCCAGGGTGACTGCAGCAGCATCGCAACCTGGTTTGATGGATGGAACCCCATTGTACAGCATGAATGAAGGTGAGTTGAAGCCACAATTCACACATGTTAAGATCATCTGCCAGCCCAAGCCCCACTTACCTTTTTTGTGTATGTATGCCTCCATTAGTGGACAATCTGTAGCTGCCTCATGATGTAGTTTTGTCATCTGATTGATCATTTCCATCACTTTTGTGTTGTTTAATAGTTGCATTCCCTGTAAAATGAGAAAGCAACTGTTTCATGTCAGTTTTAAAAACTGCATACAGGAAATAGCATACAAACAATTACATCTAGATGTTAAGCTAAGGACATCTGCATCAGAATTATCTGGATCAGGATTGGCAGTTTTCAGATTGCTGTCTGGTTTGGGATGTCTTGTCCGAATACTTTCAAGAGGTTGGTGGGACGATGCCATTAACTGTGCATGATTCATTTTAGGGGTTTGGTCTTTGGAAATCTTCATACCTTTGTTATTTGGGACATGGTCCTTCTTGAAGCATGTAGGTTTTGAATTATTTTTCACTTTTCATGGTAACAGATCAAAAATGTATGTGCTTGTGAAGAGCTTTGGACCCCATTTTTATAAGCCTAGGGACAAACTTACATGTGTTGGGCACAATTTTGTAATTAATTTTGAAAGTCTTTAATCTTCACATTTAATTATCAATGATACAGATCAATGAGATCAATAATCTGCAATCATGAGGGGTCCTAAGTAGCAGGGGGGTGGCCAAGATTCCAGTTTTTAATTTACACTTGATTGGCCACATATACATGCAGATACAGTACAAAGCCTGTGCACTCTTAGGGGAATCTAAATTAATGAAAAATTTAAATGACTACCATTTTTGAATGTTATCAAAAGGCATGGCAACTAGGCTTGGTTTCATTTTTGAGATTGTGTCAAATATATAACTTGGTTATTTGGGATCAAAGTCTTTCATGGTTTTCTTTCCATAGCAATTTGAAATACTGTGCTCTTGTGTTGGTAGCCAACATTGGGTAAGATGAAATTTGGATCTGTGATTGAAGAATTTATGGACAGATTATGTTGAAAATTTCCTGTATTATTTCTCATTGGCATTGTATTGTTATATCATGGCATCAGTGTAACTGTATGCATTTCATGCCTCTGACAGATGCAAGGCTTATTGACAGTTAAATTGGCATATTATTAACAATACTTGACATACATACATGAAACTTGGCACATTTATTCCTTATAGCACTGAAAATACACTGAAAAATTGTCAACTTCAAATTTTGATTTTAAATATATTTTTATTAATTTTAAAGAAATAAAAAATGTCTAAATTCCTATTTTTTGAAATGTGGACCTAGTTTTGATATGTGTTGATAGAAAATAATCAGTGATGTGGTTTTATTGTATCGAAACACCAGTTTCCTGTTGCAAAAGTTAGCATGTAGGTGTGTTTTCAAAATCTTACATTCAAACTTGATGAAAAAATTTTCATGGCTCCAAATGGGCAGTGTCGCATTTGGACTGGTCTCCAAAGAACAAATGGGAGATATGGCTTACTTTCATACAAAGATACCAATACACAACGATGGAAAAAGAAACACATACACAGAATTGCTTTTATTGTTTTTATCAAGATTATTGCTATAACCCAATCTCTGGAATGCAGCCATCTTTGCCATAATAGCTTATGTATCAATATGTTTCATTTATTATTCAGAAAGCCACTAGGGAAATTTTAAAATCATCTGCCAGCCCAAGCCTCACATAACATCTTGGTGTATATATACCTCCTTTAGTGAGGAGTCATTCTTTATTTTGAGATGCACTTTATTGTTGTTGAGAAAGCAGTGTGGTGGAAGTGCACTTGTAAATTAAGTGTGAAATATGGTCAAGAACTCTGTTTTGATTGACCAGAAAATGGAATCATGACCCCATTAGGCTTTGATGTGCTGTTATTCTTAACTATGCTGGGTAACAACTGACAAGTCTTGGTGTGTGTAATGGACGATAATGGCACTGTCACCCCTAGGAATCCTTGTGTGATTGGAACATTGGTCCGAGTTCAGCTTGAAGAAATGCATGTAGGTAATATATAGTAAAACTAATGGTGTTCTGACCCCAGTTTAAACTGGTGCCAGAGACTGGTGCTACATTTTCAAAGTAGATGGATGCCGATTGTTAGGCTGATTTTGAAATATGGTATTTGATGTGAGAAAATCTGAGCTGGAAGCGGCTGCAGCCTGTGTGGAGATGGATGTTGCAGTTGTAACATTTGCACAGTGTACAGCCTATTATAATCAAAATGTTTTCGTGTAGAGTTCATTATTACTGTAATTGACATTGTACTGGAAATATTATGCTAATTTTTTCAACAATTTTGAAAAGGCTGAAAGGTTTCTGCTGCATATTCAGTTGCTGGTTACAATACACAGTACATTGCATTGTTCATGATGGCATCGATGAGAATTTGAAGGTTGCAGATATAGCTGTGTTGTTCCTGTAAGTAATATAAGGAATCATTTCATAACAGGCCTATAAGATGTTAAAATATTAAATATTGTCAACGTTATTTTTTTTCTTCTCAATCTATATTTGTTTTTTTAAGAACACGTCAAGGCAGGTTCCACCCACCCCTACTCCGCTCTTTTTCAAAAACTCACTGATGCAAAGCCTTAAAATTAAATAGAACATTTTCGTTTATTTGAAAGCAGTTAGAAGTTTTCCATTACTTTAGATTGGGAATCATCTCAAAATGCTCTCTCTCTCTCTCTCTTAGACACACACACACATTCACATTCTTCATAACTTCACACAACACAGGATTAAGTCAAGTTAATCACTATATTTACATAATAACAAATTAATGTAAAGAAATAAATTTGATAAGTTATTAGGTTCACGTCTTCAGTTATTAGATTCAGATCCATATCAACCATGAGCCATTTTACCTTCGACTCTAATGTCTCCACTATGCACTACAAGTTCTGAAAAGTTTTCTACATGACTTAAACTTTAGAAACTATATTTGTGTTTGCAAAACATGTATGCCATCCACTGATGAAAGTTATAAAAATTACTAAATGACAATGAAGTCTGATTGAATCAGGTACATATGTATATAAACAAGTCAACCGAACTTCACTTGCCTACGTCAGTCATTGAGGGTATATTGATTTGGTCCAGTCCATACGTACATCCGCACTTCTTTAAGTCTCTCAGTTCTGAGAAGATTTTTGGCAACATTGGGCAAGAACCATTCAACGTATACAAATGAATTTTTCCTAGCATTTTTGTATGCATACATAGATTACCTGATTATATTTTCTGGTCCTGGTTATTACAGCAATCTTTTATTTATTTTTTGTACACAGTTTAAAACTGTTTGGAATGGGTAATTTTTCAAAATAATAAAAAACATTGTTAGCATGAACCACTTGAGGCAGAAATATGAAATTTAATAGTCTATTCATATGTAGATGACCTGTTTAAATTTTCTGAAAATTCCATAAATTTGTTTATGTAATTATTTATTTTGTACACATTTTTTGAACTTTTGGACTTCTACTTTTTGAATGAAAACCTTGTTAGAACGATTAAGCAAATACCACTTGAGGTTGACAAAGGAAAGTAAATGTCTCACTTTTTCACATGTTTATCTGAATAAAGGCGAGACAATAAATATTTAAATAAGTAAGTGAAAGTAGCACATGTACTCTTCCTGCAGCATAAAACTCGAGGCATAGAAGTTCCGTGGAAAAGATAATCATTTCAAGTTTCTATTTTGAACAGCATTTAAACACCCCAAAATGTGCACATTCTTTCTGTTGAAGGAATATTACTTGGATGTCATTCAAGATGCATTTTTCTTTTTCTTCTTTTTATGTTTTTTGTTAACATTATCCTTTTAAACCAGTGCACTTAAAGAAAAACTGCATATCAAGATCAAATGCCGTAGTAAGGCTCTGCAAAATAAAGATATAGTCAATAGCTACTGTTTTGAGGTGTCTGAATGTCCTGATTGAAAAAGTATACAATTTAATTATAACATTCAAATATGGTTAGTAAATACATCAAGCAAATGATAATTAGTTAGGAAAAGGGAAGAACAAAATTCATCAGCAGACAGCTACAATCTAAAATAGAGGTCTGAATAAAATTTAATTTAAGCTTTAAATATAATTAAAGTGTTTAAACAAAATTTTACATATGATCTGTTCACTTGGCTGATAATTTCCGCCGCTATTCGAGTGATTAACCAGCTGTTTGATAATGAGTATTACCAGAATTTTGTGTTCTTGAGTGAACAGGCATCTGCGTAAATTTGGACTTGTTATTTTAATGTTCTGTTGAAATTATTTAAACTGAATTTTGGTACCACTGTGCACCCTATGGTCAAATGTTACCTGATATATACAGAGACATCTTATAATTTGCTATAATAATAGTTTGCTCAGGTTTACATAGATGCAGCAATGTTTCTTATTCACAATATTTGTAGTCTTGAGGAATCATTATACAAATATGCAATTTCAGAACAAACCAGTGGGAATAGTATATTAGTCTCTCTATTGAATCATTGTGTTGAAATTAAATTTTGTGCAATATCCAATTAGAACTAAATACTGTACAGATGTTGTGGATAATACCAACCAGCATTTTTTAAAAACTTTTCATTTAAAATATTCTTCAATAGCACAGATGTCCCTTTTATATTATTTTCTTGTTTTAAGTGACACATATATTTTTATCTGCTGACCATAGAGTCAGCAGAAAAGAATTCTTATTATTAGCCATTATTAAAACATTTATTAATTCCAGTTTCTTGAGGATATGACTGTCTGATTATGGTGATAACGATTATGATAATGATGATAATCATTTACAGTAAGGACTGTTTTGAATTTTTTTTTCGTTGTTTGATTTATTAAAGACAACTGCTATTACCATAAGGAGTGGAAATGTTGTTGTCATCACATGTAAACACGCAGAAAAAAATATTTTATGTAATGAACGGAAAGGAACTTAGTCTATTGATTTAGATTTTTCTGCATCTTAATTTATATCTTTACTAACATAAATATATTCTATATCACATTGGATGGAATACCCTATGAATATCAACACTTCCTGACACTGAAATACCTTATATAAAAGAGTAATTTTTATTCGATGATTTTTTACAGAATTTCATTAAAATTGGTGATTTAATGTCACATTTGTTTATATTTTTCGGGCTAATCAACAAGGTAAAATGTATCAGTTGCATATTAATGTTTACATGTTATTATTTTACAGAGAACATTTATAAATATCTTTAAAAATAGCTTTGTTAGAAAAAGACCCATTATATGGTATATATTGGAATATCAGTGAGCATCTCAAAATAACCTGCTCTCTGACTTTTGCTCTCCACAATTATACTTACAAAAAAACTTTACACTTACGCCTGCCTGTGACTGGCCAAAAAGTTACGTAAAAATGTAAGGGAAACTTATGAAAAAACGTACATAATTCTCAATAGTGAAACACCCATAATCACATACAAAAGTTGTATATAAAACCTTAAGAAAATCTTGGGCATACGTTGTTTTTTTAAAAATGCCCAGGTGCATATTATATTTACTTTAAAGTCTACATTAATACAAGTCATTTTATACTTGAGCTAACATTCTATTGAAACTTTTAAATACACTTTAGAAGATAACATTTCTTATTGGTTGAAGCTAAAAAACATTGATTTGTTTTTAACTCAATATTCAGCACATAATAGGTCATACATGTATGACCATATATATACCTAAGAGAACCACTGACCTACAGTAAGCTACTGGTTGAGGCTTGAACCTGTGCCGACACTGGTGAGAGTTATCTGTAATGGTGAGCTAGGGACAGTGCCATAAATTGAAAACAATACCAGTTGCATCATGCAAAGTAATTCACAGTAAGCAAATATTCACTAATGACAATTACATATGCATCAAGTTTCTTAATTTGTACACTTAATTAAGTATGCATCAATAAACTGTTTTGGTGCTGTACTTTGTTACATTAGGTATACATGTTCTTTTCATTTTCAGGCAAGATCTTCAGTGAATTCATAGCCGGAAAAGGTTCAAGAAAAAATGTGGAAGGAAATTCTAGTGCCAAAAATGAACAATAAAATCAGAGCAATTAGAAATGGAAAATATAAGCTGAACTGAAAATAAGTTATAATGTATAAGAAACTGAAAATAAATTATATTAAAGACGAATAAAGGTCCATTTTTTATCTCAATGAAGTACTGTTTTTCATTGATATTTTTAATGAAATTTCAGTGAAATTTTGATCAGAAGATTTCACTGAAAGTTTCAGAAATGTCGGCAATATATTGCTGAAATTTGGTGAAATACCAAAATCTTGGCAAAATAAGGACATTTCAGTGAATTTCACTCAAATTCTACCAAATTTTCACTTTAATTTCAGTCACATTTTCACTAGTGTTAGAAATAACTCAATTTCTTTTACATGTTTTATTCACTACATGTTAAGATTGCTCATAACATTTTGCTACTTGTCTTGCAGCAACACTCCAAGTTTATAAACTATGAAACTTGATGAAACTGACAAATGAGAAATGCAATTTTCTTTCCCCTGTAAGTGTCTTGGGATCATAGGAGATGGAATTGGCCATATGATGAGTGCTTACCATCTTCCTAGCAAGAATAATTTAGAAGCAGATTACCTATGTACGAATTTCAGTGATGGTGCAGAGTGGATGTAAACAAAGATGTCTTTCACAAATTTCGTGGAATATTTGGACATTTAGATATCGAGATGTTTGCCTCTAGACTGAATCATCACATTCACAAATATGTGTCATATAGACCAGATCCAAATGTTTTTGCTATCGATGCTCTCTCAATGACATGGTCTGGCCTAATTTTATATATGTTTCCACCATTCAGTCTGTTGGGACATGTTATTCAAAAGATAGTAGATGACAGTACAGATATGATTCTTGTTGCACCATTGTGGACAATACAACCACAGTTTAACTGTCTGTTGGGCAAATTGCTTAGCACTTGTACATTCTTCTCCAGATTTACAGCCAGGTGACCTTACCTCAATACCACACAAACAATACTCACTGGTGTAAAGGCATATCAGGACAAGCTGCCAGTGTCATCCTTCATTCATGGAGAGGATCTACTAGGAAACAATATTGGACACATCTCCAAAAATGGTTGCAATTTTCAATTAGGAAACAAATTGATCCCCTTAATCCACCTGTAAATAATCAGGGATGGTGCTGGCTTTAAAAAAGTTGTCGCCAAAAAAATCACAAATCATAATATTTTGTTGCCAATTTTCAAAAAGTGTCGCCAAGCAAGGAGTAAGTATTTTTCCATGTCTATTAATGTAGTAGACAATGAAAATTGAAAAAGATGGAGTGTTTATTACTTTATTGACAGCAAACAATACAAAACCACAATATTACAGAATAAATCATTGCATGACTATTTTTTATGCTTATTTATAATGTTTTGCACTATTAAAATGTTGTTTGATAAAAATAATAAAATCGAATGTCACATGAGCATGCATCATGATTTTACAGCTGCCCACTTGCTAAATGCAGTTTCAAAGTTAAGTCTCCTTCACATTCGTACTTATCGATTCTCATTAGATTCTCTCTCTTTGATGTACTTAACTTCAGACAAATTGGATTGTTCCACTTAGTGTACTTTACCTATGCAAATTAAAATTTTTTTTAAAGAGGATCGATGGCAAAAGTAAAATATAAATGAGCAAAATTAACAGATGTAACTCTATTACTTACACCGCCTGCATTCATGTTTGGTGACACATTACTTCTTCAAAATATCACAACCAGTTGTGAATGAATTGACGACTTGCACCTTGATATACATATCACAGAACATCGGTTTTAATTTTCTATCATCTCAGCCACAGACACCCAAATTTCCAACTGTCAAGAAATGCACTAAATCCAAATGCTGTTAATTTTGTCAACTTAATCTTAGGATGAGATGATGAACACGAAAAGTCTAACTTACGTTTACCCATTACAGTATATAGTTCTGATTGAGACTGAATTTTATTTTTCATTTACTTCGTATTTATACAGAACGATTGGGGCTTCAAAGGTAAATCAGTTTTCTTTGAAGTTTCAGCAAAACTTTTTTTTTCTGGTACATTTAAAAAAAAAAAAAAAAAAGGATTAGTGGTCGTTTAGTCGATTGTAGCTAGTCTGATAGCATGACTATTGGAGTGTATCACCGCATACAGTACTCAGGCCAGATGTCAGCATAAGCGGTCAATATGAACAAAGGATTTGTTTATGTAACAATAGATAGATTCCAGTGCATTGTATACCCAAGTTTGTGGTTTCCTTTCATGGTGCCTTTGAATTCCTCCACTCCAAACCCAAGATTGTATTTAACAGCCAAAAACATTGTCGCCAAAAAAATCGCCAGATGGTATATTTTGTCGCCAATCAGGAAAAAAAGTCGCAATTTGCGACATTGGCGATGCCCAGCGCGATCCGTAATAATGTCTTAGATTTTTTACAGAACTGTTTTATTCAGGCTTAGGTTACAGTTCCATTAACACTGCTAGATCTGCCTTATCTTCATTAGTAAAATTGAATAATAATGTAAACCTTTGTAATGATGTGTTTGTAAAAATATTTTTTAGGTGATTTTCCTAATAGGCCAAGTTTGCTGAGGTATAACATAACATGAGATGTACCAGTAAGAACTGTTTTTCAGCATTTGGAGAAAAAAAATTTCCATTGGGGAATATTTCTTTCAAACAAGTGACTCAGATATTGGATATGCTGTTAGCATTACTTAGCAGCCAGCTATTCAAAACTTTGCATGTAATAAATGTTGATATTAGTATTTCATCAGATGGAGTTGTTCTCGGACAGTGTTTGAAGCAAAGTGAGCCTGGTCTACATTTATCACAATTGACTTTTTCTGCTTATCAGGACAAGAGACTTTGCATAGTTGAAACCTTAAGAGAGTATACCATTAGAACTTCTTCCCTGTAAGAAACAGAGAAAAGATTATTGATAAGTACACAAGCTTATTTCAAAGTCGTTGCTAGGAGTATCTTAACTACCATATATACTCGCATATAAGCTGATGCAAACTGCATAGACCCAGATCTGCTGTCACATAATGCACCGGCAGATAGGGGTCTATGCAGTTTGTAAGGACTAATCAGTAAAACAAACAACACAGACCATGATCTGCCGGTGCATTATGCAACGGCAGATTAGGGTCTATGTTGTTTGCATTTGGACCCGAATTGTACGTGAGTATATACGGTAGATGGATTAAGACTGTTATGAAAGAGGCAGGAATCGATATGTTCATTTTTGATGCTCATAGTACTAGAGCTGCTTCAAGCAGTGCAGCAGTGTAGACTGTAGGATAGAGCAAAGACTGCATTTTCCACAAGTTTTATAATAAACCTGAACCTGATGGGTTAGACTTGAGCAGTGCTATGCTAGATAGGTCCCAGTCTTAAAATTTATAGACAAATATATCAGATGCACATGTATGCTTGTGAATATTCCAATCTAGTACTTGCTAATACACAGTTTGCTTCTTGTTTGTGAATATTCTCATCTAGTACTTGCTAATACACAGTTTACTTCTTGTTTGTGAATATTCTCATCTGGTACTTGCTAATACAGTAAAACCTGTCTTGAGCAACCTCTGCTGTGAGCGACCACCTGTCATTTACGACCACAATCGTAATGCACGGATTGATTTTATTATATAAACACACTGTCGTGAGCGACCACCTGTAGAACGCGACCAGCAACCACGATTTCTTGGTACAATATGGATTTCGACACTGCTATGAACGACCGCATCGGAAAAACAGAGATTAACACAAGTGAACTTTATTTAATCCTTTGTAACCGCGACCACTTCAAAAGTAAAGACTGCAGGCTGGCTACCGCTTTCGTAAATTTTACAGTTCATCCATGTAGTATAATATGTTACTGACTGTAAACTAGACTACAGTATCACGAGATCTGAGACAAACACCGCTGACCTTTATTTAATCCTTTGTAGCAACAACCGTTTAAAAAGTAAAGATTGTTCGGAACAAAAACATTTTGATTAAGACTTATGAAAGAGGCAGGAATCAATATGTTAATTTTTGATGCTCATAGTACTAGAGCTGCTTTAAGCTAATACACAGTTTACTTCTTGTTTGTGAATATTCTCATCTGGTACTTGCTAACAGACAGTTTACTTCTTGTTTGTGGATATTCCCTTTTAGTACTTACTAATACACAGTTTACTTCTTGTTTGTGAATATTCTAATCTAGTACTTGCTAATACACAGTTTACTTCTTGTTTGTGCTGCATTTGCTTGGATGCATCAACTCTGAAATCTTGTGATCCCGTGGCACTTACAGGGGAAATAAAATTTCACAAATAAACAAGACTTATCAAAGTTGCAGTTTGATTGCGATTTTATGAATCAGCAAGTGCCTGAGGGATCATATGCCCACCCATCTGTATAATTAGGTAGCTTCATGCATATCACACCATGCCAAGATTCTTTGAAGCATTCAAACTGATCATGCTCTCAAGACTGACTCCACATGTGGCCAATTCCATCTTACGTGATCCCTCAGACACTTACAGGTTCATAAAATCCCACTCAAACTGTGACTTTGGCAAGTCTTGTTTATTGTGAAATTTTAGGTTAAAGTGGGAAAGGTAAAAGATGAAGTGTGAAGGTGTCTCATAGCCTTTGCTGCATATGGTAACTTCTGGATCATTGGGGAATGCAATAAATTATAACATAAACTATTTAAAATTTATAACTATTTAGGATGAAATTTTATTCAAAATTATCCAAACTTTTGGATATGAGACTTTCTTCCAATGGTCACACTTATATTTAAATTCTTCAGGTCTCACTGGATTGTTTGAATTTTGATAATCCCCTAATTTTTAAGGTAGAGGGCATGAGCCTTGCATTTATAAATTCACACAGAAGCTAAATCTGTCATTTGGTGTACATTTACTCTGAATTGGGCTTGAAAATGGATTGGTTTGTTTAGAGACTACCTTTGACAGTTGGACAAGCACAGGAGATCAAACTAAAATGAGTTGAACACGTGACAAGCTCACTTCTTTTGTAAACACTGAACTTTTAATGTAATAACTACAAATTGCCAATGGAGAAATCAGTTGCTGCAAAAAGTACAAAATGTCAGACGATCTCAGTAAAAAAGGAAAAGTGAAATAAATTCTTCTAAAGGAAAAGCTTGAAATAAACATCGTTAATTATACATTCCACATCAGTGGAAAAATGGAATATACAGACAATGATAGTTATATCAAGATATTTTTAATCTGCAGATTTTTCTGACAAGGTGATTTTGCACCACGACTGATGATCATTCAGAATAATTTTAAATAGCATTAGTTATAAATTTTATCACATTGATTCCATAACAAGCCTGTGATTTTTAAATGAAAATATTAAATACTTAAACATTAGTTACCCCTTTCATACTTTAAATGTAATTATTAAACACATCTGTGTGATCCCCCTCTAAAATGCCACGACTCTTATAAGGCCACTTTCCTGTTGCAGATGGGGTAACATTATAAGTGGGAGACTACTGAAGATTTTATCTTTTTTATATTTTGAATGTTCAGGAGACACTGACATTCACATCCCTAACATTGAGTTTGCAGTGAATATATTCAGGAACCTATCTTATGGCATTGTTGAAATTGTAGCTTGTTCCTGGGTGGACAAGAAAAGATAATTGGTGGGACCCAAAACTCTCCAATTTTTCTGAGTGGGTCTTGGACTGCAGCAATGACTGGGACAGAGGTAATATAGATCATTATGGCAACTGCCACATATTATATGGATGTGTGTACTGATGGATGCTATCTGTAAGCCTATATTTAGGATGTGTACATGTAAAAGTCATATATGTATTATATAGTATGGACATACCAAATGATATTGTCTGTATGTCTTTTTATTTAGGCAGCATAAGTGAGCATACCGGTAGCTATCAGACACATATTTTGTATTAAACAGGTCTACTGCTGGATGTTGTCTATATGTCTTTGTTCCGGGTGTTCACAAGTGTGTATCAGTCAGAAAAATGTTGGGCATGTAGCACTCACATATATGCATTATATGGATGGGCCTCCAGATATGTTGTTTATGTTTCTTATTTACACTTTATAAGTGTGCATGTCATATATATGGATTATATAAGATGGGCATATCAATGTATGTCATCTTTAATTCTTTGCTAGGCAGTGTAAGTGTGTGTATCAGCCATATAATTGTATAACATTGGATGTGCCTACTGATGGATGTTGTCCTTAAATCCTTTTAGGCTGTGTAAATGTATGTGGATCAGTCAGGTAATTTTATGATGTAGGACAGGCCTATTGATGAATTTTTTCTATACATCTTTCTTTTATCTTGTGTAAGTGTGTGCATCAAACAGCTACTTGCGCCATAAAGGATGGATCTACTGGTGGGTATTGTCTATAGGTCTTAGGATGTGCAAGTGTATATCATTAAGCTACACATGTTATATAGGATGGAGCTACTGATGGATGTTTTCTTTGTCATCTTCGGCTGTACAAGTGTGTCGATAGGTTAAAACAGGCCTAGTGGTGGATGTTGTCTGTATATTGTTCATGGTATATGCTGTTTAAGTGTTTGCATCGAACAGATACATAACTTATAAAGGACAGGTCTACTGATGGATGTTGTGTATAGGTCTTTTCTTAGGATGTGCTAGTGTTTCTCAGTTAGATACATATATCGAATGGGCCTAGTGATGTTAATTGTAAATCGTTTTATGGTGGGTTTTATACATTTTGATTATATAGGATATACATACTGGTGGATATTGTCTGTAAGTCTTTAATTAGGCTGTGTAGGTGTGCATATCAGATGGATACAAATATATTACATGGACAGGCATTATCTGATGGATGCTGTCTGTAAGTCTGTATTTAAGATCAGTGTCTATATTAGTCATATAATGAATTATATAGTACAGACCTACCAATGGATGCTGTCTGTAAGTCTATATTTAAGATCAGTGTCTATATTAGTCATATAATGAATTATATAGTACAGACCTACCAATGGATGCTGTCTGTAAGTCTGTATTTAAGATCAGTGTCGATATTAGTCATATAATGAATTATATAGTACAGACCTACCAATGGATGTTGTCTGTCTTTATAAAGGCTGAGTAAGTGAGTGTATCAATCAGACATATTTAATATAGGATGGGCTTTTTGATGGATGTTGTCTACCTATATATGTCTTTATTGGTTTTTGTGTGTGTGTGTGTGTGTGTGTATCAGTAAGATGAATGTATAAAAAATGTCCGGCCTTTTGATCTATGCTGCCTGCAATTTGTATTTTTGGTGTTTTAGTGTGTGGGACTTGTGTTTATGTACAGTCCTACCCGTTTATGTCGACATCCTCGGGCCTGAGGAAATATTGTCGACATAAGCGGATGTCGAGATAAGTGTTGGGGGGGGGATGAGTTGTCGTCAATGAGCAGGATTTACACTTTAAGAAAACAAAGAATGGAAATTTTGAGTACATGAAGACAAAACCAGCGTGAAATACACATCTATATTGACAAATTACATTTTGGTTACCTTTGTGTAATAAAATCCACAATGCATTAAGTGCATGCATATGAAAAATCCATGAATTCGTGTACGAGTCTCATGTTAGAAAATATATGCATCGGTCACATCCAGATAGGAAACTCATGTATAAAAAATGGTTGTCCTCATTTGATCTAACACGTCTTCACAATTCACTACGATAATCATTGTCGCCAGTAGCTCATGGTTGCATAGTTGTTATTTACATGCTACAAAGTACATGTACATGTACTTAAATTGGCCTAGATTTTGGTCAGCCTGAAACAATGTTCCCATCTTACTGAGGCTACCAAGGGGATGGGGCTATTCACAGGGAAATGATAACATGTATTTATTTACGGAAGTCATCGTGAAAAGTACATAAAATTGAACAAGAGATATGCGGCTGATATGATTAATTTACCTTCAACGTAGCCTTTCTTTATAGACTCAGCAGCTTTCATCCATCTAGACCAAAAAATTGTTCTCCTCCTTTTTTTTTTGTTTTTTTTTTTTTTACTGGTCCGCCACCAGTAAAAAAAAAATATATATAAAAAAATAAGGCGGAGAACAACTTTTTGGTCTATCATCAATCCTGACAGGGTGTTATGTTTAAGTGAAAGTTTTCACAGACATATTTGCGAGATGCCCCACGTTCAACATCCTTAACAGCCAGATATTTAGTTTCCAGAGACTGTAAATTTAATCTGCGTTTTACGCTGCCGTTGGTAGCCATCGTAAACATAAATAAAGTTAAAAAGGAAACTTTCACAGCACAATAAACTTGTTTTAATCACATACCACTTTGGAAAATGCAACAATTGATCAGATTTCATTGCTTTTATTCAAGTTTGGTGATGATTTTTTTTAATGAAGGGTGGATTGTTTTTATTGAACATTGTAACCGGCTTGCTTTGATGAAGGGTACATGTGTTTTTTAAGTCGCCGCGAGAGGCCAACTTTATAGGACCAAACAAAAGCCTGTTTTTTAATCCAACGAGTCATAAAGCCTGGCGGCAAGATCAACTAATTGTTGAACAAAGTACAGGTCGGAACTGGCCGCTTGTCGACATAAATGACCCGGCAGCAAGATCAACTATTTGTTGAACAAAGTATGGGTCGGAACTGGCAGCTTGTCGACATAAATGATTAGAAAACAAAGGATTTGTTCAAGTTGGGACCAAGGGCTTCTGTCGACATATACGTTTATTTTTTTATCTCGACGTCGACATAAGCATGACAAATTTGGTAGTAATAGTAGACCAAGGGACCGGGACTCTGCTTTTTTGTCGACATAGGCGGCTTGTCGACATAAGTGATGTCGATATAAGTGGGTAGGACTGTATTACTACTGATGGATGCTGTGTATATGTCTTATTTAGGCTGAAAGTATCAGTCACATATGTATATTATATAGGACATCACTGCTGATGGATAATGTATGTAATTTGTTAGGGAGTTTGCAAAAAAGTATCAGTTAGATACATATATAGTTTAGAATGGTTATACTGATAGATGTTGTTTGAGTACATTTTTGTAAGCTTGTCTTTACATATGTGTGTAAGTAAAATATGTAAATAATATGGGATGGGGCTACTGATATATGTTGTCTGTACATCTTTATTTAGGCAATGTAAGTGTGTTTACCAGTGAGATACATATATAGGATGGGCTTTAGTGATGGATGTTGTCTGTAAGTCTTGTTTGGTGTGTGTGCATGTATGAGTTATATAAATGTATCATCAAGGACAGGCCTACAAATGGATGTTGTCTCTTGTGGTTTTTAGGGTGTCTAAGTATGTAATTCAGTAAGATAAATTTATAATCTTTCACGAGCCTATTAAAATGGATGTGCTAGTGTATATCAGTGAGATGAATATAGGACAGACCTAGTGATGGATCTTAAGTTAGACTGTGAAAGTGAGTATATTAGACAGATACATCAATTATATTAGATGGACCTAGTGGTGGATGTTGTGTATAGATCTTTACTTACGGATGTAGGATTAACTTAGTAATGGATGCTGCTTGTAAATCTTTATTTACGATGTTTGTCATACCATAATGAATGTGAGTCTTGGGACACTATACAAGTTGAGACGCCACTAATTATTTTCGAAAATAATTATTTCTTGGTCAGTACCAATTGGGACACAAAATTATAACAATTTTCTCATGTACAACAAGTCTTAGGACAACTTAGACATTTTCTCCTACTTGCCAATGGCATATTTTCTTAATCATAACATTATTTTTCTATTTAAAAATATTCATAGTTTCTAAGGGACTAGTGGTATGAATTATAACATGGAAATGTTATAAACTAATATAAATTGTTTGAAAAATCAATAATATTTAACTTTTATGGGTTTTTTTCGTTTCCATTTCAAATAGTATACCAGGTAATTTCATTGGACAATGACAAGCATTCAGCATTAACACGATGTTGTACCAATATTATTTTCATGACAGTGGACAGTGAGTAATCTGGCATTCATGTTTCCTTGGAAGGGAAATCTTTGACCCATAACATGTTTTTCTTTTCTTGTTGTTGTTGTTTTGTTTTTTTCTACGGTTCAGCATCTCAGAAAATGTCAGCTAATGCAGGCATCAAGGACCACCTTATTAAAGCACTGTGATCTAGGTTCAAAACCGATAGTGTGCTTACATTTTTTTTTCTTCAATTTTGCTTATTTATATGCTGTTTTACTTTCAGTTAGGAAGGAGAATAATGTTACTACTGATATTTTATGTGCGAATATATACAAAAGAGCAGAAGATGAACAACATCGCGCTTAAATCCAAGGAAAATGCCCTTGTAAAAAAATGAGTGCTTATTATTAGAATATTCATGGTCACGTTGCAAGGCATTGTTTGGACCACCCACCTACCCTCTTACAACTTGCCTGAACTATCAGTACACGAACACCATCACATTTTGGGCAACTGAAAGACATGACCAATAACCTACTGTCGAGCCACCATTCCAAGATGACTTCATCCTTCTGTAAAAAGAATTGATACAAATTCCAAGGTTTTTTAAAATCCCCAATTGTAATGCTCCACAATGCGTGCTTCAAAACCCCATCTCTTTAGTGCGTCTTTCTTTCCTGTCACTTTTTTTACGAATGGTCGTTGCAAGTATGTGCATGCATGCAACACGTCCGCTAGTTTATCCACGTGCATATGTATGTTTCATTTAGGACTATATGTTACATCATGCTTTACTTATAATTTCTGTATTAAAAATTCCAAGCCTTGACAACCTTCAACGCGAGAAAATATCGATCTCAAATCTCCCTATATAATGTCCAGCGAACCAAACCCTTTTTCCAATTAAACTTCCAATCTCGGCCAAAATTAAACTCCTTAAAGCCCCCAACCCTTCCCCCCCCCCAAAAAAAAAAAAATTTGGTTTAGGTAATCACTAAATTTTCCCCTACGGATATTTAGCGACTACCAGTATAGTCGCCAAATGTATCCCGCCTCTTTCAATATACCTATTACTCTCTTCGAATCTCTATTTTTAGACCCTAAACCCCCAAAAATACCAAGCCCAATTTTTTGTATGAGTAATATCCCCAAACAAACCCTATTCCCGGGAGAATCATCCCTCCGAGTGGGCTTTAAAGTTCGTCTATACAGAAGGGAAATATATGAGCTCTGCAAGAAAGGTGCTTGAATTTTGTCTCTGCTTGGCTCTCTATCTTTGTGAAATACGACGAAGATTACTTGTTGTGAAATGAGCAAGGTACCAAATTCGAGGATGTGGAACATTCAATACTGTGCGTACATGTAATACTCTGAAATCTGGTCATTTACTAGAATATTGATGTCCTTGTCTTTGTTCCAGAATTATATATTTCTTTTATTACATATATTGGCAAGTTTTATTGTATCATGTATATTTTACACCTGATGGATATGTTTCTTTTCTTCAGATAGCATTTCCCCGATATTTTATGTTCAATATGTATGATTTACACGTAGCATTTAAATCTCGGAACCATTAAAGCATGTTTACGTCTGACATACTATCTAATAAATATCTCCAATTTGTATCATATGCTACGGACGAAGTTGACAGTTACACCAAATATAAAGAAGACAATACGACCAAAGGAAAATTTGTCATTCTTCTTTATCTTGATGATCATGATGATAATGAGTAGGAGCAGAAGGAAAAGGTTGAGTAGGAGGAGGGTGGGGTTTATGTGTATTCCAAATACAGAAGTTTGAAGCGAGAGCATTTCACAAATTATTTTTCATAACGCTATAGAGCATACATTTTCCTTGCTCACTATATATATGCTTTAATGTACAAAAATCTTCTTGCTCATTCGTTGCGCACAATCCGTTTGTAACTACGAAAAAAGAAGGGTGTTGTGTTCACTTGACACTATAGATGTTTAATTTCACATGCTCAGTATCTATATACTTTAATGTAAAAAAAGAAATATGTCTACAAATAGTAATAAAAAGTGAAATAATTATAAATTTTTTAGGCTTATTTACTTTATATTTACCAAAAAGGTTTATGAAATACGTGTATTTTTGGACGGAATAAATCTCTTTGGCATTATTAATCATGTAATTTATTCCGTACAAAAATTACAGATAAATCAAAGCATTGGGCTCTTTTGAAACAACATGTATAAATAGTAATTCCATCTTTGACGGAATAAAACTCATTATTATCTAGGAATTTGCATATAATAATGAGCTTATTCCGTATGAGAAGAACTATTTTGATTAATCGCAATAATTTCCACGGATCTTTTATGCTAGAAAGAAATCGGATGATTATGCAGGAATGTGCTTAGAATAATGAGGTCTGTTCCGTATAAGGAAACCTTTTTTATGAATCGCAATAAGTTAGACGTCTATTTTAATGCTTATAATACTCGTGTTTATTCGGTGGAAGAAAATTATTGTAATCCATTGCAATCACTTCCACTTGTATATTACAGAGAAATAAAAAACATAATTATTAGGGAGTAACGGGTTGATAATCATAACGTTTATTATGTTAAAAAGAAAAAACTTTTTCGTTGCATACATTTGTATCAAGTGTCTTTAATTCAACTCGATTATACATGTATTTGATAGACACTGATGAATGACGTTGTATATTTTAGTTCGAGCTTATCGGGTTGTCGAATAGCTTTAATATGGCCATACGACTTTCCAAGATAGCACAACAATAATTTTAAAGGGAATCATATTTTCCATAGCAATTGCAGGAGATGGCTTTGGGAGGTTTTCTATGAAAAGTGCAAGAAAAAGCTTCGGAAGATCCAGAAGATTCCTTTCTGCAACTATTTATCTTCAGAAAACTTTCATTGTTGCTTTGCAGATGAAGATCGCCCCAAAACATGTGCATCAATGACATATAACTCTCTGGAGAGCTTGCACTATACATTTAACTTGTCAGCTGATGATTGTGCCCCATATTCCAATTGTGAGTCATTAATAACTTTTCAGCTGCTAGAATCAAAAGTCTCGTATGTTTGGGAGAAACAACTTCAACTTCTAATTATTTTGGTACGTCAGTATTTGCACTGAAAACACTGAAAATGCGACACCTAACTGGGACAAAGCATCAATCGTTCAAGAATACCGTTTCGGAAATATATGAGCTCTACAAGAAAGGTGCTTGAATTTTGTCTCTGCTTGGCTCGCTATCTTTGTGAAATAGAACGAAGATTGCTTGTTGTAAAATGAGCAAGGTACCAAATTCGAGGATGTGGAACATTCAATACTGTGCGTACATGTAATACTCTGAAATCGGGTCATTTACTAGAATATTGATGTCCCTGTCTTTGTTCCAGAATTATATATTTCTTTTATTACATATATTGGCTTGTTTTATTGTATCATGTATATTTTAGACTTGATGGATATGTTTCTTTTCTTCAGATAGCATTTCCCCGATATTTTATGTTCAATATGTATGATTTACACGTAGCATTTAAATCTCGGAACCATTAAAGCATGTTTACGTCTGATATACTTTCTAATAAATATCTTCAATTTGTATCATATGCTACGGACGAAGTTGACAGATACACCAAATATAAAGAAAACAATACGAGGAAAGGAAAAGTTCTCATTCTTCTTTATGTTGATGATGATGATCATGATGATAATGAGTAGGAGCAGAAGGAAAAGGTTGAGTAGGAGGAGGGTGGGGTTTATGTGTATTCCAAATACAGAAGTTTGAAGCGAGAGCATTTCACAATATTTGCATTCCTTACGCCACTATAGCAATCGACTTACTTCAGTATAACAGAGTTATAAATCTGCTTTGATCTTTACGTTCTGTCCGCCAATTCCATGTCTAAATAACTACTTAGGTGATTGAAAGACGTAGTGATGGATAAGCCCTATTGTTGTTAATCAAGGCTTTGTCTGCCTGTCCACGTGCAACTTGTGGTCCCTGTTATGCATGGCCGATGAACAACTGTTCGGTCATACCTACCCTTTGCAGTAGCGCAAAGGGACTCGTATACAATTTTGATGACGAACCTGACGTCAGCAAATGAAATCAAAACGTACACCAGAGCATTTGTAAATTCAGGAAACAGAAAAGGCCGTCAAAGCTGGCCGTTTTCTTCCAAAACGCTGGTCCTAAACACGTGCTATGCCGCCAGAGCTGATCATGTCCGTGTAGAAATATGTCTGATTCAAAGAGAAGGATAAATTCATCCCCAAATAGAAGTTAAAGACTCCAGGAATTGGTGTATCCGCCACCAAAAAGATCTGTCGGACATAGGTTTTCAAGTTTAGTCCTGACCTTTATCATTTTACATCATCGAATAATGTGCATACGTAACTCGGTCCTTTCGCACAGTCTTGAATAGTGGGCAATATCGCTAAATTTCGCCCGATCATCCAACTCGTGGATTTTTTAATTTCATCATCATCACAATAACTTAGACAGACGCTTGGTGAATTACTGGATTTCCCAAGAGAATTCCTTTTGAAAATTCACTGCAGTTTAATACCATAAATATTGTACCACTGTTGCCAATAGCCATCGATGACTCTATGACCAAGATATTTTCCTGGCCATTAATATATTTCCGTGGTGTAATGGTACGTATGGTAACCTTGCAAACAGGCGAACCCAGTTCAAAACCGACAGTGTGCTTACATTTTTTTCTCTTCAATTTTGCTTATTTATATGCTGTTTTACTTTCAATTAGGAAGGAGAATAATGTTACTACTGATATTCTATGTGCGAATATATACAAAAGAGCAGAACATAAACGACATCGCGCTTATATCCAAGGAAAATGCCCTTGTCCAAAAATGAGTGCTTATTAATAGAATATTTATCGTCACGTTGCAGTGCATTGATTGGACCACCCACCCTCTTACAACTTGCCCGAACTATCGGTACACGAACACCATCACATTTTGGGCAACTGAAAGATGTGGTCAATAAACCATTGTCGCGCCACCATTCCAAGACGACTTCATCCTTCTGTAAAAAGACTTGATACAAATTCCAAGGATTTTAAAAATCCCCAATTGTAATGCTCCACAAACCTTCCTTAATGCATGCTTCAAATCCCCTTCTCTCTCGTGCGTCTTTCTTTTCTGTCGCTCCCTGCGGATATTTAGCGACTACCAATAGAGTCGCCAAATTTACCCCGCCTATTTCAATATACCTATTACTTTCTTCAAAACTCTATTTTTAGACCCTACACCCCCCCCCAACTACAAAGCCCCATGTTTTATATGGGCTATCTCCCCAAACAAACCCTTTTCCCGGGAGAAACTTCCCTCTGAGTGGACTTTATTATCAAGTTCGTCTAGACAGAAATAACGTTCTATATAGGTAATCGCTAAATTTCCCCCCTGTGGATATTTAGCAACTACCTATATATTCACCAAATGTACCCGCTTCTTTCAATATACCTATTATTTTCTTCAAAACTCTTATTTTTAGAACCTTCACTCCCTCTCAACAACAACCCCCCGCCAAAAAAACAAAAACAACAACCCACAAAAAACCCAAGCCCCACTATTTAAATCGACTGTCCCCCAAAAGAAACCCTTTTCCCTGGAAAACTAGTGGACTATAAAGTTCGTCTATACAGAAAGAACGTTCTATATAGGCAATCACGGAAATTTAGTGATTACCTATATAGTATCTTCTGTCTCCATACACGAATTTGACAGTCAACTAAAAGGGAAGTTTTCCCACGGAAAAGGGTTTCTTTGGGGGACCTTCCAGAAACAAAATGGGGTCTGGTATTTTTGTTCGGAAGGTTCTAACAATTTTGGAGTTTTTACTAAAGTAATATCTATATATCAATACACGGGGAAAATTGAGCGACTATACAGGTAGTCACTAAATATCCCCCGGGAGATAATCATTTATATGATAATAATAGTGTACGATAAATCATTGGATTTGTAAGCAACATTTAAGATAATGAGTATATGAAAAACAATACCTTAATTTCTTTCATTTCTGTGCCTATAAAGTCGCACTCTCCCGTCCAACTACTCGTATTCTCCAGTGCAAACGTTATAAGTACACAATGTATAATTTCTGTGTCCAAATAATCGGAAAAGAGTTTCAAAATGACGATACGCAGCTGCGTCACCTCCAAATTTTAGCAGCCGGGCCCACTCCAAGAATACTTCAAGGTTTAGTCCATTCCCATAAACAAATGTACAAACCAAAATTAGTTCGAAATGGTTAAATCCGGGAGTCCAAAATAAACGTATTATATAAACTGACCACAACGAAGCCCTACCAATAACGTCTTGAATATCAGTCCATATTTCGCTATTTCTTGCAGCCATTACTTTATTTACACATGCATATAAACTGTATTATCACCGTTTTACTATGTGAGGAAGTAGTGCAGGAACATGCATTAGGCTTTGCACGAAGTAATGAATTATTTTTCATAGCACTATAGAGCATACATTTTCCGTGCTCACTATATATATGCTTTAATGTACAAAAATCTTCTTGCTCATTCGTTACGCACAATTCGTTTGTAACTACGAAAAAAGAAGGGTGTTGTATTCACTTGACACTATAGATGTTTAATTTCACATGCTCAGTATCTATGTACTTTAATGTAAAAAAAGAAATATGTCTACAAATAGTAATAAAAAATGAAATAATTATAAAAATTGTAGGCTTATTTACTTTATATTTACCAAAGGTTTGTGAATAGAAATACGTGTATTTTTGGACGGAATAAATCTCTTTGGCATTATTAATCATGTAATTTATTCCGTACAAAAATTACAGATAAATCAAAGCATTGGGCTCTTTTGAAACAACATGTATAAATAGTAATTCCATCTTGGACGGAATAAAACTCATTATTATCTAGGAATTTGCATATAATAATGAGCTTTATTCCGTATGAGAAGAACTATTTTGATTAATCGCAATAATTTCCACGGATCTTTTACGCTAGAAAGAAATCGGATGATTATGCAGGAATGTGCTTAGAATAATGAGGTCTGTTCCGTATAAGGAAACCTTTTTTATGAATCGCAATAAGTTAGACGTCTATTTTAATGCTTATAATACTCGTGTTTATTCGGTGGAAGAAAATTATTGTAATCCATTGCAATCACTTCCACTTGTATATTACAGAGAAATAAAAAACATAATTATTAGGGAGTAACGGGTTGATAATCATAACGTTTATTATGTTAAAGAGAAACAACTTTTATTCGTTGCATACATTTGCATCAAGTGTCTTTAATTCAACTCGATTATACATGTATTTGATAGACACTGATGAATGACGTTGTATATTTTAGTTCGAGCTCATCGGGTTGTCGAATAGCTTTAATATGGCCATACGACTTTCCAAGATAGCACAACAATAATTTTAAAGGGAATCATATTTTCCATAGCAATTGCAGGAGATGGCTTTGGGAGGTTTTCTATGAAAAGTGCAAGAAAAAGCTTCGGAAGATCCAGAAGATTCCTTTCTGCAACTATTTATCTTCAGAAAACTTTCATTGTTGCTTTGCAGATGAAGATCGCCCCAAAACATGTGCATCAATGACATATAACTTTCTGGAGAGCTTGCACTATACATTTAACTTGTCAGCTGATGATTGTGCCCCATATTCCAATTGTGAGTCATTAATAACTTTTCAGCTGCTAGAATCAAAAGTCTCGTATGTTTGGGAGAAACAACTTCAACTTCTAATTATTTTGGTACGTCAGTATTTGCACTGAAAACACTGAAAATGCGACACCTAACTGGGACAAAGCATCAATCGTTCAAGAATACCGTTTCGGAAATATATGAGCTCTACAAGAAAGGTGCTTGAATTTTGTCTCTGCTTGGCTCGCTATCTTTGTGAAATAGAACGAAGATTGCTTGTTG
Source organism: Margaritifera margaritifera (assembly GCA_029931535.1). NCBI lineage: Eukaryota > Metazoa > Mollusca > Bivalvia > Unionida > Margaritiferidae > Margaritifera > Margaritifera margaritifera. The sequence goes on from JAQPZY010000366.1 coordinate 76,555, forward strand.
TGAAATGAGCAAGGTACCAAATTCGAGGATGTGGAACATTCAATACTGTGCGTACATGTAATACTCTGAAATCGGGTCATTTACTAGAATATTGATGTCCCTGTCTTTGTTCCAGAATTATATATTTCTTTTATTACATATATTGGCTTGTTTTATTGTATCATGTATATTTTAGACGTGATGGATATGTTTCTTTTCTTCAGATAGCATTTCCCCGATATTTTATGTTCAATATGTATGATTTACACGTAGCATTTAAATCTTGGAACCATTAAAGCATGTTTACGTCTGATATACTTTCTAATAAATATCTCCAATTTGTATCATATGCTACGGACGAAGTTGACAGATACACCAAATATAAAGAAAACAATACGAGGAAAGGAAAAGTTCTCATTCTTCTTTATGTTGATGATGATGATCATGATGATGATCATGATGATAATGAGTAGGAGCAGAAGGAAAAGGTTGAGTAGGAGGAGGGTGGGGTTTATGTGTATTCCAAATACAGAAGTTTGAAGCGAGAGCATTTCACAATATTTGCATTCCTTACGCCACTATAGCAATCGACTTACTTCAGTATAACAGAGTTATAAATCTGCTTTGATCTTTACGTTCTGTCCGCCAATTCCATGTCTAAATAACTACTTAGGTGATTGAAAGACGTAGTGATGGATAAGCCCTATTGTTGTTAATCAAGGCTCTGTCTGCCTGTCCACGTGTAACTTGTGGTCCCTTTTATGCATGGCCGATGAACAACTGTTCGGTCATACCTACCCTTTGCAGTAGCGCAAAGGGACACGTAAACAATTTGATGACGAAACCTGACGTCAGCAAATGAAGTCAAAACGTACACCAGAACATTTGTAAATTCAGGAAACAGAAAAGGCCGTCAAAGCTGGCCGTTTTCTTCCAAAACGCTGGTCCTAAACACGTGCTATGCCGCCAGAGCTGATCATGTCCGTGTAGAAATATGTCTGATTCAAAGAGAAGGATAAATTCATCCCCAAATAGAAGTTAAAGACTCCAGGAATTGGTGTATCCGCCACCGAAAAGATCTGTCGGACATAGGTTTTCAAGTTTAGTCCTGACCTTTATCATTTTACATCATCGAATAATGTGCATACGTAACTCGGTCCTTTCGCACAGTCTTGAATAGTGGGCAATATCGCTAAATTTCGCCCGATCATCCAACTCGTGGATTTTTTAATTTCATCATCATCACAATAACTTAGACAGACGCTTGGTGAATTACTGGATTTCCCAAGAGAATTCCTTTTGAAAATTCACTGCAGTTTAATACCATAAATATTGTACCACTGTTGCCAATAGCCATCGATGACTCTATGACCAAGATATTTTCCTGGCCATTAATACATTTCCGTGGTGTAATGGTACGTATGGTAACCTTGCAAACAGGCGAACCCAGTTCAAAACCGACAGTGTGCTTACATTTTTTTCTCTTCAATTTTGCTTATTTATATGCTGTTTTACTTTCAATTAGGAAGGAGAATAATGTTACTACTGATATTCTATGTGCGAATATATACAAAAGAGCAGAACATAAACGACATCGCGCTTATATCCAAGGAAAATGCCCTTGTCCAAAAATGAGTGCTTATTAATAGAATATTTATCGTCACGTTGCAGTGCATTGATTGGACCACCCACCCTCTTACAACTTGCCCGAACTATCGGTACACGAACACCATCACATTTTGGGCAACTGAAAGATGTGGTCAATAAACCATTGTCGCGCCACCATTCCAAGACGACTTCATCCTTCTGTAAAAAGACTTGATACAAATTCCAAGGATTTTAAAAATCCCCAATTGTAATGCTCCACAAACCTTCCTTAATGCATGCTTCAAATCCCCTTCTCTCTCGTGCGTCTTTCTTTTCTGTCGCTCCCTGCGGATATTTAGCGACTACCAATAGAGTCGCCAAATTTACCCCGCCTATTTCAATATACCTATTACTTTCTTCAAAACTCTATTTTTAGACCCTACACCCCCCCCCACCCCCCAACTACAAAGCCCCATGTTTTATATGGGCTATCTCCCCAAACAAACCCTTTTCCCGGGAGAAACTTCCCTCTGAGTGGACTTTATTATCAAGTTCGTCTAGACAGAAAGAACGTTCTATATAGGTAATCGCTAAATTTCCTCCCCTGTGGATATTTAGCAACTACCTATATATTCGCCAAATGTACCCGCTTCTTTCAATATACCTATTATTTTCTTCAAAACTCTTATTTTTAGAACCTTCACTCCCTCTCAACAACAACCCCCCGCCAAAAAAACAAAAACAACAACCCACAAAAACCCAAGCCCCACTATTTAAATCGACTGTCCCCCAAAAGAAACCCTTTTCCCTGGAAAACTAGTGGACTATAAAGTTCGTCTATACAGAAAGAACGTTCTATATAGGCAATCACGGAAATTTAGTGATTACCTATATAGTATCTTCTGTCTCCATACACGAATTTGACAGTCAACTAAAAGGGAAGTTTTCCCACGGAAAAGGGTTTCTTTGGGGGACCTTCCAGAAACAAAATGGGGTCTGGTATTTTTGTTCGGAAGGTTCTAACAATTTTGGAGTTTTTACTAAAGTAATATCTATATATCGATACACGGGGAAAATTGAGCGACTATATAGGTAGTCGCTAAATATCCCCCGGGAGAAAATCATTTATATGATAATAATAGTGTACGATAAATCATAGGATTTGTAAGCAACATTTAAGATAATGAGTATATGAAAAACAATACCTTAATTTCTTTCATTTCTGTGCCTATAAAGTCGCACTCTCCCGTCCAACTACTCGTATTCTCCAGTCCAAACGTTATAGGCACACAATGTATAATTTCTGTGTCCAAATAATCGGAAAAGAGTTTCAAAATGACGATACGCAGCTGCGTCACCTCCAAATTTTAGCAGCCGGGCCCACTCCAAGAATACTTCAAGGTTTAGTCTATTCCCATAAACAAATGTACAAACCAAAATTAGTTCGAAATGGTTAAATCCGGGAGTCCAAAATAAACGTCTTATATAAACTGACCACAAGTAAGCCCTACCAATAACGTCTTGAATATCAGTCCATATTTCGCTATTTCTTGCAACCATTACTTTATTTACACATGCATACAATCTGTATTATCACCGTTTTTCTGAGTGAGGAAGTAGTGCAGGAACACGCATTAGGTTTTGCACGAAGTAATGAATTATTTTCATAACACTATAGAGCATTCATTTTCCGTGCTTAGTATTCATACACATAAACTGTACCGTCTTTGTGCCGTTTCCAACTTTGTAAAAGAGGTTGCACTGTGTGCATGTGGAGGATGGATTACGCACTGACGCACGACAGTACATCTCATGTTTATATAGATGTAGCTACAAAGCGTTTAGGTAGAGCTTTTGGACAAAGAATTAAAAAAAAAAAAACAGTGATCTCCAATGAAATCTGAACAAACTTAGGATGTATCTTTCTCCGTTGTATCTGAAACAATTAGACACAGTCAAAACAATTTTGACAATTGTTTTAATGTTTTTTGTTGCTTTTTAGTTATAAAAGTGCCTCGTGCAACAAAGCAGATCATGTTTGATCTGTACTGCTTAGCTGTGGCTAAGGTGATAAGCTTTTTCAAAATGTTAAAAATATTTCGAAGGTGAATAAATAACATGGGATATATACTCCAGGATAAAAAAAGGCAATTAACCATATCCTGCCTCTTTGAGATCGTTACAGTACTTCTATTACTTTGATTACCCAACACCTAGATATTTTTTAACATTTTAAAAATACTAGAAGTTTATCAATCATCATGTGTTTAAGTTTGATTCTGCACTTTTATTATCGATTTTGTTCATATTTGTTGTATTTGATCATATTTTATATTTTCTATTTTTTTTTTGGTGGTGGTGGTGGATTTAAATGAAATGTTCCGCACACTTCAGTCAAGAGTGTATGAAGTTTGGCTTATCTGTATTACTATTGAAAAACAAATTGGGCTGGCTTGTTACCTACATTAGAAAAATGAAAACTACTTTTTTTTCTTCTATTGAATCTCTGTAAAGATTCTAATAATTAAGTGCAACTTCTCCAAGAACCTGAGGGAGCTGTGTTTGTGAGGTGAGTAAGATCACACATGTGACCAGCGTGTAGTACCGTCCCTCTATCCATATAGCCTTAATTGTTATCCACTTGTATTTCTAACTTGACCGACCTCGACCTTTGAGGAATTGTATGTGAATACACGCTGGAGGTGGTGGCGTAGCACTTTTTTAGTACGTTGGCCTCTAATGCTAGAGGTCCGGGTTTCGAACCCTAGTGGAGACTGTTACGACTCTATGGTCTAAGAAAAATGTAACAGAAAGAAAGTGAAACCAACAAATCAAGTAAAAATCAACAAGCAATTTATTTCTAGATAATTAAAATGAAAATCAAAAGGCACTTACAATATTGTGAATTAAATTCCAAAAATAATCCAGAATGTATTAATCACAAGTCCTAAAATATAGAATTTTCCGCGGCAACCACTGTATTCATGAATGTGCTGATATGCCAATAGTCTGTAATGTCCTGATGTGTTAGTAGTCTTTAATGTGCTGATGTGCCAAAATGAAGTACTCTCGAATATCTTTGAATAAGTTCACATAAATCCCAAAATCATCAATTCAAAATCCAAAAAGAGAATGAGCACTCAAGGTAAATCCAGTGAATATTTTGAAACAAGTAATTCCTCTCTCTGAATTTGGAATCATTTTCACAACTGTAAAGAATCTTTATAGACTGATGGTAAGGTCGAAACTGAAAACTATCCACTAAACATGGTATATATGAAGATAGGTCGCATGACAGAATGTTCTAGTAAATTATATGATGTATGTGACTTTTAACACACAACTCTAAAGGAAATTCTAATTTTATCTGTAAACAAAATCAACCCTGACCTCAAATTAAATTAACAACTTGTCTACCAAAACCGTCCTTGAACTCAAATACTAAGTAAACAACCTAATTCAAGAACAATAGATAAACATGTAAACCGTATAGATAACATTAAGGTTTGAACAAATATTAAAGTCAAGAAAAATTTACAGTTTTCTAAATATTTACAATATTATATAAACATCATATTTAACAAGACAAGAAGTTGTGTTTACGAATATTCTCCGTTAGTATCATTTGTCAAATGGCAGTTATAAAGACACACACGAGAACACACTCTGAAAGAGAAACTATACAAATGCGAAGTATTTGTTAAAACGTTTTAGTGGAACGTGCACCAAATGATGCACGTGGGTTTCCAATTTACCATAACTATGTTATTTAAGACTGTAACAAGTACCTGAACAACACATTATACACCTTCCCCGTGTGTAATAGTCCTCGATGTAGGTACTAGCAGGGTATGGTTGCCTCTGGAGATCATTGGCCAATGGATCTCAATGACCTTGACCTTTGACCAAATATTCGGTCTAGAACTAAACTTAGTGTGCAGAAACAATCATTTTTTGTCAAACTTACCATGAATGTGAACTTTAGAACTCAGAATCCATAAGTTTCGTTACTACCCTAAATGCAAGATATCCACAGCGTTCGGTCAAGGAACTTACTCCATAAAAAAAGTTATTCTGCAAAATAAATTTTTCTTCGAGCCACAATAACCTCGACTTTTGACCCCAAAATCAATAGGTTTCTTTATTACCCTAAGTGCAGACCCTTCACAAAATTTGGTCAAGATAAGTGGTCGACAACTAAAGTTATTATGCGGAAACCATTTTTGCTTGTGACCTTGACCACTGACCTTTTGACCACCAAATCAACAGATTTCTTTCTTGCCCAACGTGTAAGTCACTTACAACTTTGGCGAAGGTGCATGGTCGACAACTGAGATTTTTGTGCAGAAACCATTTTCGTTCTTTCCGACACACCGACCTTACTTTTTTGATCTTTTGACCCCAAAATCAATAGAGTTCTTCCTTACCCAAAGCGCAAGCCATCCACACAGTTTAGTAACTATTGATGGTGGAGAACTTAAATTATTGTGCAGGAACCATTTTTCTTCTTTCAGTCACAGTGGCCTTTACCAATGACCCAAAATTGAAAAGCTTCTTCCTTAGCCATATACAGACGTGCACAAAGTTTAGTCCAAGCATGTGATGAAGAACTAATATTATTGTGCAGAAACCATTTTTCTTCTTTCAGTCACTCTGACCTTGATGCTGGAGAATGCAAGTTATTGACAGGCAGATGGATGAACAACATCAAAGCATAATACGTTCAGCCTTATGTCGGGTGTATACCAAGTCAATTAGATTTAAATAATTTTATTTGTCCACTGACTGTGGGTTTGGCTTTGGTTTGCCCTCATAATATTACAGGTTACGAATTCACCTTGTTCCTATAAATATAATTTGATGTAATTTACCCACAAGACCTAGCGTGCACCGCTATATTGTTTTCTGTAAAACCGAACAAAATTGGAGTGTACACAATGTGATGCTTACGTTGGAATATGTCATATACTCTGTGTATCAATATGAACAAAATAACACTCAAAGATAAAATATTAACCAGATTTAGTATATAAAACAACTAAATACTAGTTGTACAGGCTTTAAATCCTCTAATTTGGGGAGATTAGTGAATTATCGGCTAAGAAGATACTTGTTTTATTGTTCGGTCTAAATAAAAACAGAAACCTCGATCCTCCATGCTTCGTGCCCTAAAAGTGAATTTTAACGCTTGCATTATAATATTGTGAGAAACTATTCAAATCACCATATAATGTGTTCAACTATATCTACTTAATTTATTCATCGTTGAAAAATGTTTATAAATTCTCTAAACCCTGTGCGAGCTACCGTTTTTCTGAGCGTGTCAAAATTTGTCTATTTCCGGAAGTTCATCCGCGGTATGTGCCCCTGAAATAAAGGCCACGTGATATAAGAATGGAATGTGACAAGTAGGACAAAGTGTGGAAATTGATCGTTTATAATATCTCTGTATTTTCATTATTAGCATTTGTAATATATTTCATTGCTTTCATGCGCATTTTGACTGCATTAAAACACATAAAAAACAATGACGCCAAAAGTATATTAAAAAAAGGATGCATTTTTAATTTTGTTTTTTTTGCAACCTATTTCGATATAATATTAGTTTTTAAAGATACGCTGAACTTTTAAAAGATTTGTTTCCTTCCGGCTATGTCACAGTTCGGTATATTGCACGATGTAATTTTGTGGACTCCGACCATCGTACTATAGCTAGAAGAGCTTATGGGATGGTCTGTTTTCCATTGTCTCTCCGTCCGTTAAAACAAGTTTTTATCGCTACTCAACCTAAACTACTTGGAGGATTGCCATGAAACTTTACACACATATTCACCCCATGGCCTAGTTGATCCTCGATGAAAATGGTGCTGCTTGGACATCCAATGTGGCCGCCACAATGGCCATCTTGAAAATCTTGTTATCGCTACTTCTCATAACTGGATGGTCATTTCAACATGGGGTTTTCACTAAAAGACTTTTTATTATGTCTTAGTTAACATAAATGAAAATGGTGCTGACCTGATGTTCAATATAGTCGCCATCATAAAAATCTTGTTATCGCTACTCCTCTTGCACTGATGGTCGTATCAACATAGGGTTTTCACTAAAAGACTTTTCATGATGTCTAGCTGGTCCTAAATAAAAATGGTGCCAATCTGACATCCAATATGGCCACCATGGCAGTCATCTTAAAATCTTGTTATCACAACTCTACTTGAACAGAAAGTCCTATATATGTCCAGTTTGCCTTAAATGAAAATGGTGCCAATCTGACATCCAATATGGCCACCACAGCATCCATCTTGAAAATCTTGTTATTGCTACTCAATGGAAAGTAATATCTTAAAAATATCTACTTCTCTCTAAATGAATGGCTATATCAACATGAGGTTTTTACCAATAGACTTCTTATGATACCTAGTTGGTCCTAAATGAAAACTGTGCCAGTATTGCATCCAATATAGCTTCCACGATGACTTTTAAAAATCGTGTTGTCACTACTCCCCCTGAATGGATGATCACTATGACATGGTGTTTTCATCAAAAGACTTTTAATGATGTCTACTTTGTCCAAAATGAAAATGGTGCCAAGCTGACATTCAGTATGTGTACCACAACAGCTAATTTGAAAATCTTGTTATCGCTGAAGAATATCAGAAATGGTTTCAACACTCTACAGTTAAAAGGAAGAAATGATCTTATCTTGAATTTCTGGAAATTCTTTTCACCCAATAGAGCATCAGTCCCTTTGAAGGACCTTTCTTTCAATATTTTGGTAACGTTTGAAAATTTGTTTTAAATTTTGTGTTTGTGAATTTTGTAACAATATTTTGGACTTTCTTTTCTTGTGTTTTCTGTAATCTCTTTTTAAATTTTTTTTGTTTGCTTAAATTATGCTTTTACTTTTAAATCTTTTATTCTAATTTTGTTGAAATTTGTTAAATTTTATTTGTAATTTTTTATTATTTCTTGGTTATGAATTTATTATATTTAATTTTGTCAATTGTTTATGTTGCGAAATAATTTTAAATTTCTTTTTATTTTTGTTTTTTTAAATGTTAATTGTTTAAATTCTAATTTTTTTAAAAATATTTTGTTTTAAATTTTGTTACATTTTGTAAATACTTTTGTTTTTAAATTGTACTGTGTTTTAATTATGTTGTGATCTTTTTTTGTGTTAAATATTGTTTAAAATCTGCACTTTTGTTTTAAATGTTTTAGTTATTTTTGTTGTTTATTCTATTGTTCTGCTTTGTGTGAAACCGTATTTACAATTTTTTTAATATATTTTATAAGAAAAATTTATAAATTGTTAAAATTTGTTTTAAATTTGGTTGTCGTTTATACCTTTGTTTAAATTGTGTCTATTATTTTTGTTTCTTTATATATGTTTTTAAATTTAGTTTTGGTTTCTATATTTAGAAAAAGTAATTTTTAAATTTTTATTTATTTTGTTTTTGTTGCAAGCTATTACATATTTATAATTTTAAAAAGAAATCTTTGATCTTTTGTTTTTACTAAAATTTAATTTTGGTTTAGGAAGTTTTGTACGAATTTTAGTCCTAGTCATATTTTTTTATATTAATATTCCAGATGTTTCTAGTCATAGCTAAATTCTGTGTCAGTTTTGGAATGTTTGTATGACGCTGTAATCAAATATTCCAGGATTTTGTTTTAGTATACGCTAAACTCCGTTACAGTTTCGGAATTTTAATATTTTATTCTAGAACATGTTCACCGTTATCTTAAATTTTAAAAGTCACGTTGCACTTTCTTTGTTAAATCAATCTAAAATATAGTACCTATATATCATCAGGTTACTAAGGATGTGTTGTGGATTGTCATTAAGCGTGTTAGATCAAATTAGAGGCTCACAATGGTAAACCTACGCTTTAACATTAAATTCCCATAGACGTCAATACCGTTCCACAATATAAACTTATGGACGTTTGGAATTAAATTACGTTACGTTCGCCCCACCGTCGCACAATTTTAAATATATGGACATTTCTAACATTCAATTTCCGTTTCCACCCATTCCGTCTCAATCCAAAATGACCAGAGTGTGGAATTTCCCATTGTCCCCCTAACGTTCCACTCCAATCCCCATACCGTCCCCATTTACTACTTCTTCATCTTTAACTGATATAGTCCAGGCAAGAAGAACTTATACCGACGCTGATTATATATTTACCGAAAACCATAATTCCAGTTTGGAAACAAGTTGTTCAGACCTTTAGTTTTAGTATTTTGATAAAATGACCGCTATAGGAGATCGTATCCATAGTTAGAACGAATCCATTTTTCAATATTAATAGAGTGTACGAAGATTTTCCGTGGATTCCAGCACAAAAATGGCAGACAGTTCAGAGAGTAAATTCAGATTGAAGGGATTATTACAGTAAGTGGCTAGAGCAATCAGAACACCCTTGCAGTCCAACATTAATACGGTCTGTCATCATTGTTTCTCTCGTAGGTTATAAGAAATGTAATGTAGTCCCACCAATCCAAGCTTTTCCGAGTTAATAACATGCAAATCGATTGCATATCTGATGTTGTTCAGGTATGTTTTGCTATTACTCGCACAATTCTTATCTCGGAAAAATGCCAGTATTAGATTATTTACCATCAGGCTTAAGCAAAACCTGACGATTTTTGTCAGGATATGCTTCTTCAAAGTGAGGTATAAATAGCCACTTCCGATGCCATATTCATGTGCAGCTTTGTCGGTGAACCATGTCAAGAAGCTATCACTTTATTATAGCACCACGCAACATGCTTTTCTTCTTTCCATTTTTTTGTGTGTGTCTAGGAAAAATACTGCAAATTGAGATTAAAGAAATTTTTTTAAAATATTTTAAATTTTGAAATAAGTTTTATGAGGATAACATATAATGAATTTAGTTAGTTTTGACAGACCCAAAACTTCTCATTGATCACAAGCAAATGCAACTCTGTTTTAGTACTTAATCCTCTGCTACCGTTCCCTAGGCATTTGCATAAAATACCACGTCTAATTCCAGTCTAAATTTTCCCTCTGAATGCAGATATCTGTATAGACTGGTCCCCTGTCGTACTTTTGGCACGCGAGTTGCGACGTTTAACAAAGACAAGGTGAGAAACGAACATTGTCGGCAGTGCTGGATTACCCGATAGGCAGACTAAGCACGTGCTTAGGGCACCAGCAAAGCAGGGGCACAAAAAAATAATATAAAAAAAAATGAGAAATTACGTATTTTTAGGGTACCAGCAAACCAGGGGCAAAAAAAAAAAAAAAAAGAGAAATTAGTTTGTTTTTTTTTTTGTTGGGGGGCGGGGATAGGGGCACCATAATCTTTTCAGTGCTTAGGGCATCTAAAGGTCATAATCCGCCTCTGGTTGTCGGGTACAGGTAGCTGCAGCCTTTTGTGATGATTTTTCCCCATTTTTTCCAACACAGATACACAAATAAATTGGCCTCTCTTCAATAATCGTTAAAAGTGCACAATGAGTAAACAATTTTGTGCAAAATATTTGGACCCCTCTCGGGGACATGAAAGCAGAGGCCAAAAGGGTAGGCAATCAAGAGCGGCGAGTTGACTTTGTCAGTAACAAAACACGTTTTATTTTGTGAAAGATAACTATGTTAAAAACAAAGCGAAATCATAGATGTTAAAAACTATTGTTCCATTGGACAATTTATTTTTAGTACATTATTTTTATTGACTATATCTAAAGTAGAGCAATATTCGTTAGAAACTGTTTTTTTTTTTTTTTGTGGTCGAAAATAAGAGCTCTGGGATTCATCGATATTTCTTCGTCATGCAATGCGTTGCGCACTGAATACACTATGTCGCTCGACAGTACTCAGTGAGATTGCATGCATACAAATTCAAAACATATTTGATGAAGCCTTATGACTACTAAAATACAGAGACGCAAGCAAGATTTTATTGTGACTACAACAGTTGACCTTTTGAAGCAGAGCACCCTGTTTATTAGATTTGATCGGTCACTAACTGTGCAATGCAGACACCAATCAAAAATTTCACCGTGTATAGTAGACAGCGCTAATGGCCGACATCAGTACATGGCCTGTGGTTAATGACCTTTAAAAACAAAATTAAGTATGTGTAAAAGTGCGCACTCAAAACTAAAAGAAAATCATACTCTATTTAATATGAAAGTTTTTATTGTGTTATATATATGTGTGTGTGTGTGTGTGTGTGTGTGTGTGTGTGTGTTCTTAAATTACTGCCTATTTTCAACTTATGTGATACTTAAATCTAGATAACACTTTACTTTACTTTACTTAATTTGCCATTTACTGGCATTTCATTCAAACTTCACGACCACTTTCTTCCCAAAAGGAAACTTGCCTGCATTTCTCTGTGAAAGGCATATGCCCCGTCTGTAATAATAGTACTGTTAAATAGTGTAAGGAATGTAAATTTTGAGTTTTGCAAAAGATTTTTTGTTGTCCCTTTGCACGTATGAAAAGCTGAAAAAATAAGTAAGCTGTTTTTCTCTTTATATTGTCCTTTTTAAGAATCCGGGTTGTACATTTTTGGATTTTGTCGAAATGGAAACATAAATCTATTAACTATTAGTGATTATTTGTCTTTTCTCCAGTTCCACATGAAGAAGGTATAACGGTACCAATGGCACAAGCCCGGAGGGAGGTGGGGTCGCAGCTTAATGTATTCAGAAATAAACAACAAAAACTGATCAGGGGCGGCGCGAGGGTTAGAAGCGCCTATGGGCAGTGTTCTTTAGTGGCGCCCCTACTTTGCTACACAGATCAGTTTTTATGTCAGTTGCAAACCTCCACCTACACCCCAATATAAGTTTTGTCAAGAATTGCCCTCGATTTACTAAGGTGAAGTACTAAAACAAAATCTCAGCAGCAAAAAAAAAAAAAAAACAAAAAAAACAAAAAAAAAAACAAAAAAAACAACAACAACAACAACAAAAACCCCAACAAACAAACAAACAAAAAACTACCGACGGCGACCCTTTTTGCCTGGAGCTCGGAGAACATTGCCACCTACCAACCCTCCCCTCACGCCGTCACGGGCTGTGATTGGTGCATTGTGTACGGGTTGTAGTTTCTGTCAGGCTTAAAAACATGTTGAATCACTTGGCAACATGTGAGATTATGTTAATTCATATCTAGATAATATTTTGAATTTTGTGTGTGATTTTTTTTTTTTTTTAAATGTGATACACATCATTGAAAATGCCTGTTGTGACTGGTTTAGTTCCAGCAGAGTTATCTCTCTTAAATGCAATGAAGTACCTGGTTCGGTCCATCTCAAATTGACAATCTAACATTGCTCTCTTTGACAGTGTGTGACACACATGTTGAAGAAGGATAGACTTTATATTTATTTCACCAAACGTTAGCACTGACGTCTGTGGAATAACAATTGGTACCGTGATACCAGAAATACAATACTTTGGCCGAAAGAACGATGCACAGGAGGCAAGAATACACATAGCGTACACTCCCGGTCACATGATTATGTCAACTTGTTTCATTGGTTAGTAGTGAGTTCAAGTTACTTTTTTATAGCCTGGTCTCCGATCAGAATACGCTCGGGCGTTTCCGTCAATGTGCGGAATAGCAGGAAAAAAAAAAAAACCCAACAAAATCGCGAGGTATTCCGATTTACCTGGTCTACTTTCCCTTTGACGATTAGAGGGCAGATATTTAAGGAGGTAAATATAAAGTAACTTTGATAGTTGCAAATAATTTGAAATATATTGGGAAAGAATCAGTTAAAATTAATTTTACTAGTAAATATCTTGTAGACAAAGACAAGTTTTCAGATCGTGGTTTGGTTAATGTGAGAAGCTGTTGTTTAAGAAAAGATGGCAAGGCCTTGTCGGTAGAAAACCCGCTGAGAAATCTTGTCGATCTCGTAGGAGAGCAAATTACGCCAACAGTTCCGTTTGTAACAGAATCAGCACGATAAGGGGGTTGAGTAAATTATGTTATCTAGTTATTACAACACAAATAGGTCCTTGATAATGTAATGTGTTCATCCAGTACCATACATACTTTGATATAATGCGCAGGTGGGCCTGAATTTTTAAAAAAAATTTTTACACACACTAGTTCGATTGTGTCTTAAAAAAGAAAGAAGAAAGAAAGACATTACATCTATTATGTGGCTAATGCAGCATTAAGATGTTCACTTTAAATTTGTGGTTTGTATGGCAACCACTAAATCCATGAAAATGGAAACCCCACAAAAATAGTGAGTTTACAACATGTTAATTTTCTATCAGAATTGGCTCTGTTATTGTCCACCGTCACTAATCTGCCTCGACTTGTCCAAGTGATATTGAAGAATATGCATATCTAATGCCGTCTAAATGTAAAAGAAAAAAGCGATTAACAAGTGCGGTTAATTATTTCACAATTACACGACTTTTTCCTTGAATTAGTGAAAATATTCTTAGTCAGTTAGTTTTGTCATCATCATTATTACCTCCTCTTTTCCCCCATGCTCTTACTCAAGTCCAGTATTTGTATGTGCTCATATTCATTCAATGCACAGTGGGTTTCAGCATTTTAAATTACACAATTCCCTATTTGATTGATTGGTCAATCAATTGATTGGTTGATTGATTGAGTGACTTGTGTTTTTTTAGTGTGCAGCTCTGTCTGATATCAATAAGGCCACCATGGTGGACATCATACAATCTTGTCATGGCTGCTCCTTCTGAGCAGATTCTTATATCAATATAGTGTTTTCATTAAAAGACTTCTCATGATGTCTAGTTGGTCCTGACTTAAAATGGTTCCGATCTGACGTCCAATATGGCCACCCTGGCAGTCATCTTGAAAATCTACTCCTTCAGTATGAATGATTCTATGAGGTATTCACTAAAAGACTTTTTAGGATGTCTTGTTGGTCCTAAATGTTACCCCTCGTACTTCCAGTAAGACATTTTATAATGTCTAAATGGTCTTAAATAAAAATTGTGCAAATCAGATCTCCAGTTTCATGGCCTTGGTGGTCATCTTGAAAATTTTGCTATCGCTACTTCTCCAGAATTGACAATCATAACGATATGGGATTTTCGCTAAAGGACTTTGTATGATATATTCTAGGTCCAAAATGAATAGGGTGTCAATAAGACCTACCATATGGCCACCATGGAAGCCACCTTGAAAACCTTTGTTATATCTGTTTTTCATGAACAGTTGCTTCTATAGACAACACAGTAATAGAAACTTAGTGTTCAGATTTTCGTTTAAGTTTTTATGCCCCAAAATAGGGGCATATATACTAGTGTTTGAGTTGGCAGTGTGTGGGTGTGCGATTGTGTGTGTCTGTGGAGAGCTGTGGTTAAAATCCGTTACAGCAGTCAATCTTAGGAACCCATTATCAGAGCTACTTCATGTCTGGAACATAATATCGTCACATACTCCACTTCTGTCAATACCATTCCTGCTCCTGTGTAGGGGCATAGGATCATAAATGATAATGGCACACATTTGAATGAAACATTTTGGTTAAAAAAATGTTGTATATATATATTCTTTACATTTCCATAACTCCTCCACCAATTTAAGGCCAAAAAAAAAATATGTGTGACCGGTCGGCTGACTGTCCCTGTTCCCCCCCCCCTCCAATTTTTTTTTTAAATAAAAAAAATCACATTGCCAAAATTGATTTGTGCATCTAATTGAGCCGGTTTTGCCCAGTACTTTGAAGCGCTTGAAATATTATTTGATTTATATATAATGTTAAAAAAAAAAAAAACCTACCTGCCTACCCTAATTTTAAAACCGGTTAAATACGAAACACACATATTTTTTTTTCCTAATTAATGTTTGGCATATAAAATAACAACATATTCCCTTTCGGTATGTATCACTCCTACCCCAGCGTGGGGTAAAAAATTATAACGGGGAGATAGTTTGGCTAAGGGTTTTGGTTGAGTTTTTTCTTCACTTATATTTCCAGAACCAATTCACTTAATGTTTGGAATAGAATATTATCGTACACTGACATTATGGATTTTACAACTTCTATACCCAAGGGGCAAGTCCTTTGGTGGGGTTATTGGGTCAATAATTCAATATGTGGGACACTTTATGGTGATTTTTTTTTATTCCGTCTCTTTTGCTTTAATAAATGTTTCCCCCAATTAATCAAAGATTTGGAATACTATATGATCGCTAATTCCCCTTTCTGCTTATACTGTTGTTGTCCCCTGTGTTATGTCCCTGGATGGAGCCATGGGGTTCAATATTTAGTTATAAAATTTAATATTACCACTCCAACCCCTCCACCAAACAAAGCAAAACAAAACAAAAATTGAAATATTATAGTTTATAATTGCAAACTTCCATTTCTCTCTATACCACTGTTGCTACGGGAATATATTCCTGAGTGAGATCATTGGGTCAAGAAGTAGGACACACTCAGTTCACTTGCATCCTTTAATAGATTTCACAGACTGTATGATCGAAGTATCACTTATAGAGTCCAAGCTCAATCTCCACGTAAGCACCCGCATATGACAGTAAAGATGAGGAATTGGAGTCGGACGATATGTACGATGACTAAGATGACGATCGGGGATTTCAGCACTATAATTGGTCACTCAGACGATGCGGATGAATTCTTGGGCTTTGTACCAGATGACATTAGACAGTGACCTTTATAGGATACTGTGAATCACAAATAAGTGGACTTGACTTCATTGTTTATTTGTGAGACATGTGGTATTAACATATTACGTGATATTGTGAATCAGATCATTCTGGGCTACTATTTTTATGCTGGTATGTAACCTATGATAGAATTCATGGATTTATCATATCAAACGGAAATTAAAATGCCAATCATTATATATTTCTATGGATTTTTATGACACGATGAAGAACAAAATGTAAGTTATCAATTTATTTGTGACATATTCCACTCGATAATATACCTAATTGTATTTTACACCAGTTTTGTCTTTATTATTCCTATCTATCTATCTATCTATCTATCTATCTATCTATCTATCTATCTATCTATCTATCTATCTATCTATCTATCTATCTATCTATCTATCTATCTATCTATCTATCTATCTATCTATCTATCTATCTATCTATCTAATCAACCCAGTCTCCTCCAATATATATGGGTAGTCAACAAGAAAACTTAAAACATTTTAAGTTTAGACCTTGTCCTGTGATAAACCGATCCCCCTTCTTCCAGGCTTTTATTTTTTCCAAAATTATGCGGCTTATACATGTGTGCATGCGGTACTCTTAGGATGGATGATGAACATGAAAAGTCTAACTTGCGTTTACCCATGACAGTATATTGTTCTGATTGAGACTGATTTTTTTTTTTATTTTTTTTTTGCCATTTGCTTAGTATTTATACAGAACGATTGGAAAGGTAATCACTTTTCTTTGAAGTTTCAGCAAAACTATTTTTTCTGGTACATTTTTCAAAACAAAAAAAAAGGATTAGCCGTCGTTTGGTCGATTGTAGCTAGTCCGGTAGCATGACTATTTGAGTGTATCACAGCATACAGTACTCAAGCCAGATGTCAGCATAAGCGGATTATGATTTAACAGTGCACTGGTAAGATGGTTTGTCAATTGTTACGACTCTATGGTCTAAGAAAAATGTAACAGAAAGAAAGTGAAACCAACAAATCAAGTAAAAAATCAACAAGCAATTTATTACTAGATAATTAAAATAAAAAAATCAAAAAGTCACTTACAGTAATGTGTTTTGAAATCCTAATAATCCAATAAGAATGATTGTTCTAATCACAAGTCCTAAATATAGAATGTTCCGAATTCACTGCTGTGTCCTTGAATGTTATGATGTGCTAATGGTCTCCAAAGTCCTGATGTACTAGTAATCTTGATGTGCTGATGTCAAAATAAAGTACTCCAAAATCTCTGAATAAGTTCACATAAATTCCAAAATCATCAATTAAAAATCCAAAATCCAAAAGTTTATGAGCACTGTTATAATCCAATGAATATTTAAAATAATTCCTCTCTTAGAATTTGGAATGAATTTTCACAACTGCAATAGCTCTTTACAAGACTGATGGTAATGTCAAAACTGAAAAAATGTCCACCAAACATGGTATATATAAAGATTGGTCACATGACAGAATGTTCTAGAATATGAGTCATCTTAATGGAATTCTAACTGTAAACAAAATTCAACCTTGACCTTCAAATTGAGAAAACATATTGATCAAAACAACCTAATTCAAGGACACTAGTTAAACATGTTTTTCCTGATAAACATTAAGATTTAAGCAAATATTAAAGTGAAGAAACATTTATAATTTCCTAAAATATTTATAATATTATATAAACATCATACATAACACCTCCCCTCATAAAGAAAAAGAAAGATTTATATAATAAAGCTTTCTTTTGAATATACATCTAATACTACAATAACCAAAATTACATAAGAACATGTTTTATGATACTGGACTTAATTACATCAAGCAATATTAGATTTCTATGCACGTGAGAGTGCATCTGCAATCACATTGTCTTTTCCCCTGATGTGTTTAATGTCAATGTTATATTCCTGCAATATCAAACTCCATCTCAACAATCTCCGATTTTTATCTTTCATTTTGTTGATGAAAGTAAGGGGATTGTGATCACTGTACAGAATAATTGGAGAAAGAGCTGAAGTAACATACACTTCAAAGTGCTGTAAAGCCAATATCAAAGCCAAACATTCCTTCTCAATTGTGGAATAATTTTTCTGGTGTTTGTTTAGTTTTTTAGAAAAATAACACACAGGGTGATCCACACCACTTTTGTCTTCCTGAATCAATACTCCACCAACCCCTACATCACTTGCATCAACAGATAATTTAAATGATTGGCTGAAATTTGGTGCAGAAAGAACTGGTGCATTCTTAAGCATGGCCTTTAAGTTGTCAAAAGATTCCTGACACTTGTCAGACCAATAAAATTTGGCTTTCTTACTCAATAAACTTGTCAAAGGTTCAGCAATTTTGGAAAAATTGGAACAAAATTTCCGATAATATCCAGCCATACCTAGAAATCGCATCAGTTGCTTTTTACAAATTGGAACTTGAAATTCAGAGATAGCTTTGACCTTAGCTTCTATAGGTTTAACTTGACCTTGTCCCACAAAATGTCCTAAAAATGTGACACAAGCATGGCAAAACTCACTTTTGCTCAAATTAATTGTCAGATTCGCATCGCTGAGTCGATCAAAGAATTTTCGAATGGTTTCCAAATGATCTTCCCAGGTGTTGTTGTAGATAATGACGTCATCGATATAAGCGTCACAATTATCAAGACCAAATGTTATCATGTTCATCAGACGTTGAAACGTTGCAGGCGAATTTTTCATTCCAAACGGCATGACTTTATATTGATAAAGTCCATCTGGAGTTACAAATGTTGAAATTTCTTTTGCCCTTTCTGTCAGTGGAATTTGCCAGAATCCTTTTAAAAGGTAAACTTGGTGACATATTCCGCATTTCCAATTTTATCAATGCAATCGTCCATTCTTGGGATTGGAAATGAATCAGTTTTGGTGACACTGTTGACTTTTCTATAGTCAGTACACATACGGAATGTATCATCTGGCTTGGGAACAAGAATACATGGTGAACTCCAGTTACTTTTACTTGGTTCTATGAAATCATTCTCCAGTAAATACTGAATTTCTTTCTTCAGATAGTTCTGTTTGAGAGGATTCATCCTATAAGGATGCTGTTTCACAGGCGCAGAATCTACAATGTCAACGTCATGATAAATTTTACTTGTTCGTGTTGGAACATCAGGAAACAAGTGCTCATAGTCATGTAATAGCTGTTTTAGTTCATTTCTTTCCTGTTGTTGTAGATGTGAAAGTTTCTGGTCTAGGTTGTTCAATATTTCTGAATTCCGAAGATTGGTTATACCAGAGTCACTATAGTCTGATCGTACTCCATCGTTGATATCTTCACTGTGTGGGACAGGTACAACTAAATTAACAGAATAATTAGCTGGGCTATCTCTGTCAAAATATTCCTTTAACATATTTATATGACAAAGTTGTTTCTGTTTCCGTCTCCCAGGAGTGTTAATGATATAATTTAAGTCATTTACTTTCTTTTCAACGGTATAAGGACCATAAAATTTAGCCTGAAGAGGATTTTGAGTTATGGGCAAGAGAGCCAGAACTTTGTCACCAGGTTTAAAACTCCTTTCCTGTGAATTTCTGTCATACCTTAATTTCATTTTTGACTGGGTATTGTGAAGATTAGTTCTTGCTACTTCACAGGCCTTTGACAACTTGTATTTGAAATCAGTAACATAATCAAGAAGATTAATCTTTGAGTCTTCATTTGAAAGAAGTTTCTCTTTCAATAATTTCAATGGTCCACGGACAGTATGACCAAAAACTAGTTCAAAGGGACTAAAACCCAACGACTCTTGAACTGATTCCCTAACAGCAAACAACAACAAATGAACACCCTCATCCCAATCCTTTTCTGTATCAAAGCAATATGATCGAATCATATTCTTCAAAGTTTGATGAAATCTTTCCAAAGCACCTTGACTTTCAGGGTGATAGGCAGAAGATTTAAACTGTTGGATGCCTAGTTCATGCATAACTTGTTGGAAAATTCCAGACATAAAATTTGACCCTTGATCTGACTGGACAGATTTGGGAAGGCCAACAAGTGTAAAAAACTTCACCAAAGCTTTCACAATAGTTTTAGTTTTTATATTTCTCAGAGGAATTGCCTCTGGAAATCTTGTCGATGCACACATGATGGTCAACAAGTATTGGTTGCCTGACTTGGTTTTAGGTAAAGGACCAACACAGTCTACAATTATTCTACTAAATGGTTCATCAAATGCAGGAATAGGTTGCAGATGAGCCTTAGGTATCTTCTGATTGGGTTTTCCTACCATTTGACAAGTGTGACAAGATCTGCAGTATTTAGAAACATCACTTTTGAGTTTCGGCCAATAAAAATGATTTAAGATCTTGTGATAAGTCTTATGGACTCCTAAATGACCAGCCAAAGGAGTTTCATGGGCTAAATTAAGAATTTCCTGTCTATATGACTTAGGAACAACAATTTGATAGCTCACTGACCACTCGTCACCAGCGGGTACATCAGGTGGTCTCCATTTCCTCATAAGGACCCCATTTTTCACAAAGTAACACACTGGAACTTGTGTGGCTTCAGTTTCACTAATAGCCCTCTGAAACAAACAAGATATCTCGGGATCTTGCTCCTGTTCAACGACAAGGGATTGTCGTTTGTCATCCTGATTAGAACAAAGAGAATGAGTTGCCAAAAGAGGATCACTGTGATCAATACCATTTGATTGATCAATACCTGAGGAAAAAGTGACCTCATCAAAAGACTGACCAATACATGTGTCAGCTAAAGGAATAATATCCTGATCAACATCACTCTCAAGAGCTCTTTTTGCCATAGCTCTAGTAACTGCACAAGCAGGGTACAAATCAGGGATTTCAGTTTTGACAGGATCAACTTTCTGATCCAAACAAGGCTTGTCAGTTACAAGTGGATTAACCACAACCTTATCTCCAGCTAGGTCATTGCCTAGTAATAAATGAACACCCTCTATGGGTAAAGAAGTCACTGCCCCAACAGTCACAGGTCCAGAAACTAAGTCTGATGCCAAATTTACACAATGGAGAGGAACATTTACAAAGCCGCACTCTACTCCCTGAACAAGAACACTTTCACTTGAAGAAGACTCCTCAGACAAAGGCAAAGTACCTGATATTTAAAGACTCTGAGAAGCTCCAGTGTCCCTTAATATTTTAATTGGGATAGGTTTGGCAGAATCACCAATAAGTGATATAGAACCTTCTGACATGAATGGTTCATAAGCCTCCAAAATAGAATCAGACTTGGGTTTGTTTGACCCAACAAATGTATTGCTTTCAATACAAGACCGTGACCTTGACCTCGTAGAAATAAGAGCATTTGGAAAAGCTCTGTCTTTACTCTGTTGCTTATTTTTCAACTTGAAGCAATCAGAAATAACGTGCCCTTTCGTTTTACAATAAGTGCACGTAGGAAGAGATAAGGATTTCTGATCAGTCTTATCAGATGTTTGATTCCTAACAGTTGTGCTGTTGTGAAATTTGGAAGTACTCGAATGAGATTGAAATGGTTTTTTACCAGAAAACTGCTGAGAGGACGACTTATTGCCAAATGAAATTTTGTGAGTCAAGGAATAATCATCAGCCATACGAGCAGCATTTTCCAAAGTTTCCACATTCCGCTCATCAAGATAGGTTTTAACATCACTATGGATGCACCTCTTGAACTCTTCAATTAATACGAGCTGTCTGAGGTTATCATAAGCTTGATCAACTTTCTTGGCTGAGCACCACCTATCAAATAGTTGTTCTTTATCCCTTGCAAATTCGACATGAGTTTGTCCAGTTTCTTTTCTACAATTCCTAAACCTTTGTCGATATGCCTCTGGTACCAACTCATAAGCTTTCAAGATGTACTCCTTAACCACATCATAATCAGTGCTTTGTTGTACTGACAGTGAAATGTAGACTTCACGAGCTTTGCCAATAAGTACACTTTGTAATAACAAAGTCCAATGCTCTCTGGGCCATTTCAAGTTTTCAGCAATTTTCTCGAAATGAAGAAAGTATTTATCTACTTCTTTTTCCTGTAAAGGGGGTACTAACCTAATATATCTAGTAACATCAAAACCTGGACTTGTGTTTAAAGGAGTGGAGTGTGCTCTGTTTGCCAGTTCTAATTCTCTTAACTTAAATTGCATTTCCCTTTTTTCTCTTTGCATCTGCATTTGTATTTGTCTCTCTTCTTTCTGCATTTGTATCTGCCTCTCTTCCTTCTCTCTCTCCATCTGTATTTGCCTCTCTTCTTTCTCTCTCTCCATCTGCCTCTCTTCTTTCTGCATTTGTATCTGCCTCTCTTCCTTCTCTCTCTCCATCTGTATTTGCCTCTCTTCTTTCTCTCTCTCCATCTGCCTCTCTTCTTTTTTTCTCTCTCTCTGAATCTGAAGCTTTGCCAATTCTAAATCCATCTGGTTCTTTAACTCTAATTCCCTTAATTTCCTGTCAGAACCAGATACAGGCTTTCTCTTCAAACTTAAAGCACTATTTTCAAAAATTCCCTTTCCTACTAAATACTGAATCAAAATAATCTTTATCTCCTGTTTTGTCAATGATACTTTTGCCTCAGATAGACTGTATTTTCTGGCAAGCTCGAGCAACTCATCCTTTCTCATGCACTCTAACCCCTCCTGGGTAGGTTTTGAAATGAAATTCTGAACATTAGATGCCATAGTAAATGCTTGTTGGTTTCACACAAAAAAATTCTCTATTTAAAAATCTTTGCCAAAGACAAAAAAAAAATTCCAAGACAAAATCAATATGAATTTCAAAGATAAATGTAATATCTCTAATATGCTTTAAAGAAATTCAGATCCCGGAACGACGAGCCCCCAATTTCTGTTATGACTCTATGGTCTAAGAAAAATGTAACAGAAAGAAAGTGAAACCAACAAATCAAGTAAAAAATCAACAAGCAATTTATTACTAGATAATTAAAATAAAAAAATCAAAAAGTCACTTACAGTAATGTGTTTTGAAATCCTAATAATCCAATAAGAATGATTGTTCTAATCACAAGTCCTAAATATAGAATGTTCTGAATTCACGGCTGTGTCCTTGAATGTTATGATGTGCTAATGGTCTCCAAAGTCCTGATGTACTAGTAATCTTGATGTGCTGATGTCAAAATGAAGTATTCCAAAATCTCTGAATAAGTTCACATAAATTCCAAAATCATCAATTAAAAATCCAAAATCCAAAAGTTTATGAGCACTGTTATAATCCAATGAATATTTAAAATAATTCCTCTCTTAGAATTTGGAATGAATTTTCACAACTGTAATAGCTCTTTACAAGACTGATGGTAATGTCAAAACTGAAAAAATGTCCACCAAACATGTCATCTTAATGGAATTCTAACTGTAAACAAAATTCAACCTTGACCTTCAAAATTGAGAAAACATATTGATCAAAACAACCTAATTCAAGGACACTAGTTAAACATGTTTTTCCTGATAAACATTAAGATTTAAGCAAATATTAAAGTGAAGAAACATTTATAATTTCCTAAAATATTTATAATATTATATAAACATCATACATAACACAATATGAACAAAGAATTTGTTTATATAACAATAGATAGATTCCAGTGCATTTTGTAACCAAGTTTGCGGCTTCCTTTCATGGTGCCTTTGAATTCCTCCACTCCAAACCCACGATTGTACATGTATATACAAGTTTTAACAGCCAAAAATGTTGTTGCCAAAAAAATCGCCAGATGGTATATTTTGTTGCCAATTAGGACATTGGCGAAGCCCAGCGTGATCCCTGATACTGTTATTATTATTATTATTATTATTATTATTATTAAACTTTATCTAATTAATGAATAGTTGGAATAAAACATCATTACATTGTTACAATCACATTATAGCAAGCCTGCTCTTGGGTTGTGTCCTTGGATAAGGTCATTGGGTCAAAAGTATGATACTTTTACACTCCATTTGTAATAGATAAGAACATTTCCTGTAGCATTCTTGCCCTTGGGTCATGCCTGTTGTTAGGGTATTTGGGTTATGCCTTTTCATATAATTGCAGCTCATCTCATATCATGCGTTTCTTATAACGCAGGTCTTGTTTCGTTTGCTGCTATTTCCTAAATCCCCTTGATGGATTATGTACATACGTGGGTGAACCATTATGGAGATAAGCAATTCATTCTGCAACATGCTTGTTTGTCCCGTTGACCTTGAGGTGAAGGTCACAATCATAAAAGATTTGCGTTAAGGTTTTAGTTAAAGTTTTCATGTGTTTATGTTTCCAAAAATCCTTGATAAATTATGTTCATACTTGGAATGAATGATTATGAAGCAAGTCAATTTATACTCAAACACAATTGGTGGTCCCTTTAATCTTGCGGTCTAGGTTACAGTCATATAACAATTAGTTAAAGCTTTTCATTTGATTATATTTCACAAACTTTTTGATAGATTCTATTTATCTTACGATGATTAATTATGAAGCAAGACTAAATTCTATTACACATTCGCTCGACCTTTCAACATTAGGTTCATGGTCACATGTTCTACATCAATGTTTCAGTTGCCCTGTCCTTCTTATTTTCATTGATGAATTCCCAAGCCTATAATTTAAACATTCAGTGGTGTTAACTTTCTGTATACAAAAGGCTGTGACATAAACCACGTGTATGCCACGCTTTCCCGTAATTTGAAATAATTGTTGCTTTAAACATATTTTTATTGCAAAAAATACATTCAGGATCAGTCAAAAAATTCAAACAACTTTTCCCATACAAAGAATACTTTCTAATACAAAACGTTTAATGTCACTGACATATGTACAAAATTAACTTTAAAAAAAAATATTACAGTGGCGATGTTGAGTGTAGATGATGGAAGAAAAGAAAAGAAAAATGAAGGTAGAAAAGAGAAAAATCTAGATCCAATGTCAAAGACAGAGGAAAAGATTCGAGCATTGTTGAGGTAGAACCGTTTCGTAGTTTTAATATATGTTAGTATTGCCAAACCTATAATTTGACTTTGCTCTTTGGTTAGTTTGGGATTTCCTCTTAGTAATAAATTCAAATTTAAATTCAGTTAGTTTAGTTCAAGTAATAATATGCGTCTTTGATTAAGATACCTGCCACAAGAATAATTAATGTTCATTAGTTTCGACGCCTTCTCCACATACACAAATGGGAGTGTCAATTATGCCTACTATGTACAGTACAGCTCACGTGATTTTTCGGAACCCCACGCATCGCGGTGGGGTACTTAATCCCCTCCACTCTAGCTCCGCGATAGCACTCCGCGGTGGAGGCATAAATTGGCATAAATACCTACAAATCACCACCGCGTTTCGGCAGGCATGCCGATATAAACTCCACCGTGGAGGGGCTAGTCGACATTACTGATTGACATCTGAACAGCCAATGAATGAAGACCACCTATGGAAAGACTGAGACGTCAAGAGTGATTTACAACTAGATACCATCTGAAGAATCAGTCGTTTTTATTTCGATCATATATTTGGACAATAAAAAAATAATTTCAAAAGTCTTGTATATTCAATACACATTACTGTTTATAAAAGGTTGATCGACTTCTTTTGCAATAAGTTTATGATTTTAATTTATTTCAAAGAAATATGAACAAACTTATGCACTGACTTGACGAGAAGTACACATTGCCGAGCCTCTCAAACAGAATAAATTTATCATTTTGTTCCAAAGGAAAGTAATTCTCTGAGATATGGACAATTAAAATCCAAATTGACATCCGCTTCTGCTTACCCCCCCCCCCCCAACAAACCTAAAACACTGAATTTACACTGAAATGCAAACCGCGTGCTTAGTCTTTAAGCAGTAATAGTAGAGTCACGAGGCTGAATATTATGACTGCATGTGTGCTGTAAGGGACTGACCATTTAATATACGGGGTTTATATGTTGTTTTTTTTCGACCGGGATATTTTTTGTTCTTTCATCACAGTATTTATTTATTTTAAGTGAAATATGGAACGGATTAACGTCTGTTACAAAAATCAGAGAAAGACAATTGTTTTCATGCATTCCCCCCCCACACACACACACGGTCGGAAAATTCAATTGTCTCTCCCTAATAAAGACTTGACTTCAGCGGATGTTCTACAGAAATCAAGGCAGTGACCATTGTGAACACTGTTGTAAAATATTAACAAGGGTTTGCATCAAAGGATGATGTAAGTTTCAGCTTGGGAACCGTGTTTTTTTATTACACGAAGCCATCTGACTTAGCGCGTTGTACTTTATAGCCGCATTTATGGTCCCGCCATTAAGAACGGAAGTTTGATAATTGTTAGTAATTAATCTGAACTCGGCTTATTACCGAAATGAAAAATAATATGGAAAATTCTAAAATCTGAGATGTTCAGAGATTTTAATTTCCACGTGTATCCTATTATTTGCTAATTTTCCTACGGCGAAAATATAAAAATAAAATATACTTTTTTAATTATTTTTACGCAGATATTAAAGAATGCAGTTTCCTGTTTGTGACTGTTAGAGCCTTAGGTTATTGAGCGTGTTTCTGTTTCTTACCACTTGCAAACTTTTCCAGACTTCAGTTTACGATAACTTGTGCAGTAGTGATTTGGATTCCATATTTTATGAGAGAGAGAGAGGGGGGGGGGACTTTACTAAGAAGAGTTAATGATCTAAACTTATTCATCTTATTTTTCTGTATTATGCAATAGGAAAACGAACAGAAAAGAAAAAGTTAAAGATTAATTTCATCTGATGCTCAGCATGTTTCCTAATATTTGCTCATTTTTGTAAGAGGAAAGTATAAAAAAGATTTTTTTTATCATCATAGAAAAATAGTAAATCTTATGGAAATGATATGTCAGTAATCCAATCGTAATATTGATCTATTTCTTATAATTATTTGTACGCAGATATTAATGTATGCAGCTTTATCTTTGTGACTTTGGAGCGGTTGCTTATTGAGACAAGAAATAAACTAATTTCTTTGAATAGTGTTTGGCATGTTTCTGTATATGGTATATTGCTTTACAGCTACAGTTACTTTGGCCAAATGGATAAGAGTGTGTGTTACACACACATATTTGATATTGGAGCACGAGGTCGTGAGTTTGCAACCACCGACGGGAAAATTTGTTTCTTTTTTTCCCCCTCTATTACGCTATATTACAGTATTACTTTTCTTACCACTTGCAAACTTTTCCACATTTCAGTTTACGATAACTTGTGCAGTAGTGATTTGGAAATAGCAGGAAATAATAGCTTGTGCAAACCAATGTTATTGTTTACGGTATCTTATATCATACCTTGGAGAAGGTAACTTCATTTAATTTGCAATTTATTCAAACTTTTTGTGTGTGCTTCATCAACTTCACTTTTCTGAATGAAAAAGCAAATGCAAATTATTCTGTGTTGAATGTATGTTAAATATATTTGTTGTAAAGCAAGCTATCAATAATGTAGATACCAAAAAGTCAATTCAGGCCATAGGATGGACTAAAAACATTTAACCATTTAATGTACATGTATCTTTTGTTAATAATGATGGCATTGCATGCTGTTTTACAACCTGCACTGATTCAAAATGGCACAGGGCAATTTAAATACAAATGGCACCAAGCTATTTTGCGAACAGATGCTGGTCACAGCACTGCAGGTTGATCTTCCCAAAATGGCAATAGCTGAGCCATTTCATAACCAAGCAGTAACTTGTTCCTAAAATGGCGTTGTGCCATTTCACAACCGTAACTGGTTCTGACATGGCATAGTGCTGTTTTGTAACTGAACAGTTACATGTAATCACTTTCTTTACAGGGTGCTGATGTTGTGAGTTATTTGTTTCAGAATGACTCCTCACTATAAAATCCTCCAGGATACTGCTGCTTCTTTTTGTAACGTGATAACTGTTATGGATTCCGTTACGTTCATGAAATTTTATTTTATCAGTTAATCTTTATTCCACCTCATTTAGTTCTTGGCTCATGAGAATAAATTATAATGTTAATGGATATAATTAAGTACTCTACATTTGTGTTTTAATGCACTATCAGGATAGATCCTTGTTGAAACATCCCAGGATAAGACACTTAAATAGTGTCTCACTTTTATGAATCACAAGAACAGTGTTATAAGAAGGTGAACTGTATTTACTTCATTTTTGTCTGCATGTGTAGGGTTTGTTTCAAATAAAAGTTTGGTGTTTCGGCTGTTTGATGAACCCTGATTGCCATAAAATTGAAAACGTGAAAAGGGCAGAACAGATATAACAAACATTAATCTTACTTGAGTTGAATTATTAACACATACTTGAGCATGCACATGTTACAGTTTTTAAAGTTCAAGTTTTTAATAGGTGTTCATTTGTTAGTTATGAACATTTTTATATGTATCTAATACAACTGGCTATCATGAAAGGAACAGGCAGCACCAGGGATGATCCAGTCCAATAATAGCAACCATGTGCCCACTAAGTGAATTGTTGCAATGGCTAGGGACAGCACAGCAGTAGCATGTATGGCAGGTCAACCTCAGGTAGCAGCCAATTACACCATGGCCGTTTGCTGTTAAATTGACTGAGTAACACCAGTATGGAAATTTCTCAAAAGTGAACTATTGTGGTATAGGGCATAAATTGTAACACCACCTGTACAATTTTGGGACAGTTATGTATGAGTATGTCCAGGAATAACTTAAACATTGAGTTGAACCATTGTCTAGGCATGCAAAATTTGGGGAAAATATAATCCTGTGGTTTACCAAGGGACAGCAAATGAACGATAGTTGACAAATGTCATTATACCTTTTTGCCAATGAATTCATTCTCATCGGGAAACAGCAACAACCAATCTTACCAATACTTTGGTGGGGGTAATAACACAGAATTTTGATATGGCATGAACTTTAAACTAGCAAACAGTGATAAAACCAGTTCAGTTTGCAAAATGACACTGTCCTGTCTGGATGAATTAGGAGGATCTGGATGCTGCTTCAGGACTAGGTAAAAGTCATGCAGTGGTCAAATAATACTTGCCATTTCAGGACCAGGCAAGATTGGGAAAAGCATGGTCATATACAACTTTACCTGGTCTTGAAATGGCACCAATTTGTTTTAAAAGGGCATCTCATTGCAAAATATCATGTAACAGTGGTAAATTAAACTGCTTACTTAATTAGCTGCATTAGATAAATATAAGTTTTGCCTGCATATTCTTACAGTGAATAATGTGCCAGAATTTTATAACTAAAATAAGTATATATATTTTAAGAGGAAAGCTTGCATTCTTTGATAAAGCTTCTTTTATTTTTGGCCATGCCAACAGAGCAACCAACCACAATGGCAAAAGAACCAGCGATCACTAAGACATTGATGTATGGAGGTGTTCAGGTCAAGGCCAAGCTTGGTACTTTTCAAAATGAGACACTAAACTGTCTGATGGTGTTTTGGGACAAACAATGTCTGCACAGGATTTCTGACAACAGTAAGTATGTCCTTGTATCACAAAGTGTTTGTGAAATAAACATATTTGTGTTCATAATGCCAAACAATGTATTGGCAATGTTTCTTAACCATGTGGAGACTAAACTTGAAAACGGGGAATATAAAATTAGGTCTGCCCATCTCTCAGTACTTACATTACTTTTCCATTCCATCCTTCCATGTCCATCCTTCTGCCCATCTCTTGTTTCAGCAAAATAACTTATTTAGCCCCACCCACGTACACTTCATGGTAATTCCTTTCATTATTGTTGCAGTTCAATCTAATTTGGCATGCTGCTTTATACTGACGAGACTTGGATTTTGATTCTTACGTTTTTGATTGATGGAGTTATACAAGTCTGATGAATTAGCCACCCCACCCCCCACCTGTATTGGTATGTTATTAATTATTTCTCGCTGCGCAAAGTTATCGGGGGATATATAAATGGGTTCCATCTGTCCCTCCCTCTTTTTCTCCTTACATCCATCATACTCTAGTTTCTGGAGCATAACTCCAAAATCCGTTAAAATGTATCTATGAAACTTGGTACACATTTGAGTCTAGTGATCCAGGTGTGCCTCTTGCTATCCTCAATTCCACACTTTTGTTTTCTGAGCAGTTCTTCAAAACTGTGTAAGATATCTCTATACAATTTGGTACATATATTAGACTAGTCATATATATGTTCCTTTTACTATTCACAGTTCTTAAGTTTCGATTATTTTTATGTTTCTGTTCATTTGTTCATCCAATCATACATCATTCACACTTTTGTTTCCGGAGTAAAACTGAAAACTTGTTCAATGTACTGTATCTCAACCATCTTTATTTAAATATTAAATTATTGGTCTAAGTCTTCCTTGTGCTAAATGAAATTCTTCAGTTTCGGAGTTTTGCTTTGTCCATTGGTCTGCCCATCCATCCATCTATCATTTCTGAAGCAAAACTCCCAAACCATTCAGTATATCCCTATGACATGTGATATAGATCAGACTAGTAATCTAAATGTGCCTTTTGCCATAGAGAAATCATCACCTTTAATATATTTACGGTTTTTTTCACATCTGTCTGTCCATCTATCTATCCATGTAATCACCCTGGTGTCAGCGATGGCGTTCACGTCCCACCTTGATTAATGTTTTGGGGCAAGTTGTTGATTATGTCTGTACATGCATCTCCTTTATAATTATGGGTTGGTGGAGGTTGGTAGGAATATTGATAAATATCAGTACATCAATGTTTTACTCACGAATATACTCTAGATTTGAGGTGATAAAATGTATACACCGGACTTAGTTTCAGGTCCAAGTTTTAGGGCAAGTTCTGATTTATACCTATATGATCTTTACTTTAATCAAATCACCAAATTATGATGTGTATTCTTTTCAGGGCTGCTGCTTATTAATAATGATTACAGGGTATATGTAGCGACATGGTTGAGGCAGGCAGGGGTTAGGTAAAGTACAAAAAACTATAGTATGGGCCCGTTCCATTCTGAATCGTACACCACCTTCGGTCTTCGAAAGTATTTACCTGGGCCAGTTACTATCTACATGTAGCTGAGGATTATTTAATCTTGATATACCTTACAAAATTTCAAACCAAACCTTGTTCCGTCAACGCATACTTGTTTAATTTGGTCTTATATAATAATAATAATGACTAAATTACTTGCTATTTTAAA
This sequence comes from Margaritifera margaritifera, assembly GCA_029931535.1. NCBI lineage: Eukaryota > Metazoa > Mollusca > Bivalvia > Unionida > Margaritiferidae > Margaritifera > Margaritifera margaritifera. The sequence continues at coordinate 107,925 of JAQPZY010000366.1, forward strand.
TGTACTTAATTATGATTTTTACAAAAATATTATAATGCCATTTTTATTCAGACTTCATTATTTTGGAATGTGTGGTATAAAATTTAAAAAAAAATGATAAAGTCTATATTTTACTTACATTACATTTTATGATTCAGATAATTTTTTTCACTGTAGTTTCGTTGCCGTTATTTTAATTTTACTGATTCTAACAGATTGTGTTGTGCATGTTTTATTCAGTATAAATGTACCGTCTATTAGTTTTACCTACGCGAGGATCCGCGTTGCAACCATGCACCTTACGACGTGTATTAGGTTGTGCTTGTACTATAAATAGCATTTTCTTTAACATTGCACTCGCCGTTAACAACTTTATTTTTTCAAATTTAAAAAGTATGCGTAGATGGAACAAGGTTTGGTTTGAAATTTTGTAAGGTATAAAGAGATTAAATAATTCTCAGCTAGATAGTAACTGGCCCAGGTAAATACTTTAGAAGACCGAAGGTGGTGTACGATTCAGAATGAAAGGGGCCCATACTATAGGACATTGTTAGAGTTTCTACTGAACTATATGTCGTTGAGACTCTTAATCCCATGGTCATGGAACTTTTTACATGGAAATATTTGTAGAAGTATTAAAATACCATATTCAGCTTTTCTTGTGACCAAGTTCTTATGCTTTAATGATTGTTTGACAATATGTTAACAACTGTTGTTACTGTGGTGATTACATTTACACTTATGAAGTTTATTCTTTATAGATGCGTTTTTTTATCAGTTGCAGTATTGTTTTCAGGGAATCTTTTGATACTTTGCCTAGGGAGTCCTGTCTGAGTCAGGGTAGAAAACCTAGGACACAATTTTTTTTTTTTTAAAGGCAGGTTTCTATTTAACACTATATCTGTGTGATTCTTTATCCTATGGTCATTAAACTTTATACATGGAAGCATTTGGAATCGTTATAGGGCACCATGCAATAATTTGGTTACCAGTTACCAGGACATTGAATGATATTGGTCTTTTTTATTACAAGTAATAACCATAAAGTTCTCAATGTTTTGAAATTCAGGAATATTGATCAGTGCTTTTCTGCAAATATGTTAGTTAGGTTTTTATGGCCTACTTTTACACACAACAAACTTCTTTCAAAATGCTCTTAGTTTGAATTTGTTTGCAAAGGTTGCATATACAATAATCAAACCTCATATGTTGTATCATCTCAAGAAATACTACACTACCATAACATAAACAAGTCAACATAACCTATTTGCAGTAAAATTAACATATATTTTAAATCTTCACTGTTGTTGATAAAATCTCAATCATGTCCGCTCATATATCTGTCCGCCTGTTGATGTGTACGTCAATTTATAGTAGATAATAATTTTGGGAACATATGCTTTACTTAAATAAAAATCAAGAATATTCCAGTTGTAGGTGCTTATATTATGCAAAGAATGTTGGTGATAAGAAGTTGTGTGCAAATATTTTTTCTCACGTTATCAGATTTTTGCCATTGTTCATATTTTAGTCATGTGAAACAGTCGTGCTATGCTCGTCTCCAAAGCATAGCTAAAAAAACATTTAAGATAGCTCTTTCAAGCTTGGTACACATTATAGAATTGTGATCCACATGAGTCTTTTGCTGTTCTTTAATTTCAGTATTTTTGTCCATTTGTCTGTCCATCGATCCATCTATTAAGTACACTTCCATAGGAGATATCTCTATGAAACGTGGTACATATCTTAGGCTAGTCATCCCACTGTGCTTTTCTCTATTCAGAGTTATCCACTTTTAATATTTGTAGTATTTTTGTCCATTTGTATGTCTGTCCATCCATCCATCCATCATGTACACTTGTTTCTGCAGCAAAAGGTAAACACCTTTTAAGACATCTCTATTAAATTTGGTACACATATTGTACCAATGGTGTAGATGTCCTCTATGCTATTGAAAATCCTTCAGTTCAAATGGTTTTAATAAATTTGGCAGTCTGTTTACCTATCGTTTTATCAATCACATTTGTTCTAGATCTCTTGGTGAAACTTTCTACGCATATTCTTACATTAGTGTAGAAGTTCCTTCTGCTATTTAAGGAATTATTCAGTTTTAGTATTTTTATATCTATCCATCATTTGCACTGTTGTATATGGAACAAATATATATATATATACCGTAATGACGATAAGTCTTGGGACACGAAAAAATAATTATTTTTTCTCGTGTACCAAGACTTATATGCATGTAAAATATATAAAATTTTCAGTGTCCCAAAACTTGTAGACACAAAAAAATGTAAAGACAAAATTGGGAAGATCGCCATACATCACACAGCAGTGACCAGCTTGTTCAATTACCACGTCAATAAACTGTTATAAACTACTATGATTGTTTTATGTTATTATTTTGCATGTGAATATTTTCCGATTTCTCCAACATGATTTAAAATAAAGGTAAATAAAGACTTCATAATTCACGGGCCGCTTACATTTAACGGAAGACCTGTACTATAGTGTACAGTACTTACACAGTGCAAATCGTACTTGGTGTTACTTATATTCTTGTTTATTCCCAAAAATATTTGATGCAGATTTTCCTTTATTCATAGTTTTTACCAAATCGCATTCTTCCAGATTACATTTCAGCTGCACATTCATTGCTGTTTCATTTATTTGGATTTACGCGCTCAACAGTTACTGTTTTTCAGTGGTATAAGCGATCCTACAAAGTGATGTAATCTATTATATAAAGCACATAACCAGCATAAATTCAAATAACTGTCATATATTCATGAAAGAATGATCGTAATATATGTTAAAATTATGAATATAGATCGATTAAGAGTTTTGTGTTTCGGCTTCACAAAATGATAATTGTCCACACATTATTCATTCCACTTTTGATTTTGGCAAGCCGGTTGTTTTGGTGTCACCTTCGTTTATAATTGGCGGATTTGTCTTTTGTTTTCCGACAGCAGTCTAGGCCAGTTAATTGTTAAAACCCTGAAATTGGCTTGGGTAAAGAGGAATTTTGTCTGGCGGCAATGCCGGTGCTTTGATGTGTGATTGGCTTCTACTGCATAATATTAGCACGATTACCGTAGCTAAGTAAACAGGAACTTATTTAAGGTCGCTTACATCAAAGCAAACTACCACAGAGTAGATAAATGCAAGAGTTGAAATAAACACTATATTTGTTGTTCTCATACTGGTATCACATTTTAATCAATTAGGTATTTCCATTTTCAGGGAAAAGAAACTCCCCAATAATTACAGGTGACTTTCGACAATTTTAATGCAATAATGCATAAACTGACAATAGTAAACTAGAGCACAATAGGGAGAAGTTATTGTTGAATGGGTATAACATACCGCTAATGCTCAATTCCTGTCATCGTCTGATTAAATTATACATATTTTAATTTGGTAGAATAATATCATCGAGCTCGCTGATAAGCTCGATAGTGAGCAAGATTCACTTGTATTAATGAGGTGATCATTCATGTGAATGTTGGAGCTTGTTACGGTTCTGGAAGCCATATTTCTTATTGGATTTTGATTTGAATATGCAATTATAAAAGATGAGTTTGATATTATGTGAGATCCACGCATTCTGATGAAGTGAGCTTGCACTTGACTGGCTGAGCTTGTTACCACTCTTGAAGCTATACAGTATGGTCACCATGGAACTATGATGGGGCACGATCCATAGTGTTATTTTTAAGTAAAACGCACAAATCATGTCGTAAAAAAGTGAAAATATCGAGGATTAGGAGATTTCAAACAAGGTGTCACACTCTTCCATGAGAAAAATGAAAATGAAGACAGAATTTTGCCTTTAAGTCCATGTTTAGAGGTATTTTGTATGAAGAATTAACTTCCACCATAAGTTGGATCATTTGCACCCTTTTGTCAAGTGCTGCAGAAACCTTTATTGTAGGATGATCGTACAATTCCCATATTCACAGTTTGTTGTTATAGCATTTATTCATCAAGGCACCACATTATACTATGACGGGATACTATTGTTTATACCAGTTGAATGTTAATCTTCTCTTTCATGTCATGAAATTTAAATTTCAGTTCATGTGAAAACCATGTGACTCTGTAAACCACAAATTAAAGCTTCGTCTTTAAACTTATTGTTCAAATATCTTCAATAACTTCGATAATAAACAACAGGGGTTTTCAAACAAAAAAATGGCAAAGTTACTGCGCGCACACATTAAACTGACACATCCCTATCCGTTATGTAATTACATCATTTGTGCAAATGGTTTTTATTGCTTTCATTCAGTACGCACTATTCTCTCTCTTTCTTTCTTTCTTTCTTTCTTTCTCTCTCTCTCTCTCTCTCTCTCTCTCTCTCTCTCTCTCTCAGTTAATACAAAATGGTGATATATATATATATATAATTGATCATAACAAGCCTGTGAAACAATGCAAATTGTATGAATGTTACGTTGAGAATGTAAAGCAAAACTACACATACACTGTGCAATTCCATGATGAAGTTGTATGTGCGCCCTAGTTTTGCATTAGATTCTTGAAACATTACACTTTACATACGTACGAGTATGAAATGAAAACAACAAGGGAATTGATATTTGATTTTAATTCATTCGTACTACATCATAAGAATGAAAATGTCGTGAAATGTGCAAAATCTATGTTGATTGTAGGACGCTTTTATAATTCCCACATTATTCATACGTTTGTTTCGTTATTACATCATTTCTCTGTTTCGTTATTACATCATTTCTTCGTTAAGACATCACACTGACTGCAAACGTTAATTCCCTCCAAGATACATGCTCCCTTCGAAAGTATATGACTGTTTCCGAGCACTGACCTAACACCATAGTATACGAAACACAGAAACGACATTTAAACCTATTTCTTTCCTTGTTAGACATGAAAATTACAACTTCAGGATACAAGGATTTTCTGTGGCAGCTAATCGTTTCTTCCTAGATGTTCAACATACGTTGTACCCTGCCCCATCATAGTTTCATACCGGCCGTACTGTATTTCTGATTTGATTTTAGTCACATTTAAAATACAGTCATCTATGATCAAAATCTTGTACGAGTTTGATAACGAGTGAGATTCACGCATATTAATGAAGTGATCTTGCTGACCTTGTTACCACTCTAAAGACTGTATTTCTTATCTGATTTTGGGTAAATACACTTAATACATCAAGATCTTAGAGGACTACACTTATGAACGACATCCATGCATATTAATGAGGTGATATTGCACCTGATTGACTGAGCTTTTCAACACTTTAGCGACTCTGTTGGTGATAAAACTTTGGTGAATCTTGGTAAATTGGCTTATACAGTCAAGATATCTAATTAATTTTATTACGAGGAAGATCAACACATATTAATAAGGCGATCTTGCGCCTGACTGCCTGAGCTTCTTACTGTCTCAAAAGACAGTTTTTCTTATTAGAATTTAATCAAACTAGCTAAGAGACTAATACCACGAATATACTGATGAGTTTTATTATGACCAAGACCTATGAATATTTATGAGGTGATCTTACATCTAACTGGTTGAGGATTTACCACTATAGGAAACGTATTTTATATAGGATTATGATCAAACGTTGTAAAGATGCTTATGAGATCAATATTTTTGTGGATATGGTTAAGAGTAATCTCCACACACATTAATGATGTGATCTTGCATTTGATTGGCTGCGCTTGTAAACACTCTAGCAACTACAGTAAGCCCAGACTAAAGACCACCCCAGTAATGAGACCATTTTGCTGTATCTTTTACGGATTATGACCAGCAATTCGAGAACTGTTTGTATATTTCAGTTGACCTATACACAATACAAAACAATCTAGCTACTAACTGTGCATGCAAAAATATTTTGTTTTATTGGTCACGTACTTGTATGGACTCTATACATTTAAATTATACTGAGCCAAAATCTTCTTTACAGGAGGTGTTGTTATCAATATTTCACTCAACCTATTACTCTGTCCCTCAGCTTTTCTTGTTTGCATGGCTATATATCTAATAAAACTCCCTCTCTCTCTCTCCCTCTCTCTCTCTCTCTCTCTCTCTCTATATATATCATCCAAATGTACATTTACGTATACATATATAAATACTGAAAACCAAATTATAACCCGCTTCATTACAGTACAAATTCAAAATATAAAATTGTCGCTTCATGGATCTTGAATTTTTATTTTCTAGGTATCTTATTCCCTGATACTTTTCAAAGATTCAGCCAGTTAAAAACAATTCAGTTAAGTTTCGTAAACCTAGAGCTTACAGATCATGAAAATGTTCCTACAGGGCAATGATTACATTTTGTCGAGTACAGAACCATCTTAATTCCAATTGTTGTATAAACTGCTAGATAGTCAGATTGTAAAAATATAAAAATAAAAATAAAAAAATAAATGAATAAAAATAATATATAAAGAAAGAAAATGTCAAACATAATCGACTTTTCGATCCATATCGAAATACCACGGTTGGGTACATAACGTGTTTGGAAGCTATGGACCCCAACTCGCGCATTAAAACAGAGTTGCCTTGTATATACCGTGTTCGACGTATCCCAGTAGGCCATGTGGAAGTGAAGTGGCTGTTAAAACCCGTCTAGAACCTCATGATTTATTTGGAACTTCTCACTGTGTATGCGTCTCGTTCCTTATCATTTAACTTAACACGTTAAATTAGTCTCTATAACGAAATTGCATGTACTTTATTCAACGTGACCATGTTGAGAGAGAGAGACAGTGCACAAAAGGGGGCATATTCTTCTAGTATGCACATACACGTGACTACAATATTGTTATCAATTTTGTTAGTGTGCGTTTAATATTATAAACTTAAACCTCACACAGTTTACCCAGATAATATTTCTTTTAAGCCCACAGTGCAGGTATTACATGAAATATGGTATTTTTACATATCGGAGGCTGAAAACCAAACCCTGATATTAAGATCACCTGGAAAATATAACTACTTTTTTAAGTGCCTCCAATGGTCTTATTAGAGGAGTCTCATTGTATAGTACATATTCTGTTTAGACTTTGATTCAACTTGCTTAGTATTATTACATCATTGAGGTGTTGGATGAGTTTTGTTACAAGCAATATCTACACAATCTGATGTGATAATCTACTATCTGACTGACTGAACTTATTACACTCTGGAGATGGAATTCTGATTGAATTTTGATCTGGCTTGGTAAACAAACTTGTATCATCATTGTCTTATATAGGTTCTATATTACAGACTTCTCATCCAATTTCAGTAAAACTTGGTAAACTACAGATTTATACCATCAAGATCTTGAATAAGTTTAATTATGAACAAGAGACTATGCACATTAATTATGCCTTTATCTATGGACATTTCTTTTATTCAACTATATTAAAGTTTGACATAGTGTTTGAGAAATGATTTGAATAGGGTTATAGTTCTTTCAATACTGCATAAGTCTGCTTAGTCAGATGGTCAACTGTTAAGTTACATACACAGGTGAGCGATATCAGACCCATATATATCTCTTGTTAATGCACTGAATATACATAATACCAAACTATAAATTATAAACGGGTCATCATTTCCCAGTAACCACTATTAGAACTGGGCATATGATGCCTTGTTGAACCATTCATCTTAGTTATACAATTAAGTGACAGTAATTTTATAATAGTCACAAAAATGGTTGTTACATGGTATATCAAAATACCTCCCTATATTAATCATAAGTCTGTTGCTAAAACAGTGAAGTAGATAAATAATGAGGTATGCCAATACTAAGATAACGTTCAACATGTAATAACCAAAGAAAATGTTGATAATGGAAATGTGTAAAAAGAATTCGTAATACCAAATGCAAAAATTTTGCATCATAAAATTGTTTAATAATTGAGTACCGGTATATGAAGATAAAATGCCGCTCTCAACATCCAGTAAAACCCCAATGGCAGCAATCTTGAAAGCCATTTGTTCTGAGGTTTAGTCGTCTCTAATTGAAACTATTGACCCTCTTTTATTGTCTCACACCACTAAGGTGAGGTGAAGTATAAATGGTCTCCATTCATCTCTCCTTCCTTGGTTCTGTCCGTCCATCTTATATTTCATAGAGTTATGACCCATGATTAACTTATCATAGAGATTGCTAATGCACAACCTTGTGAACTCTGTACCTTCTACATGTATTACAAGATTTTAACCATCTTCGCACTGAAGCTTCATCTCAGATGAGCTCGAATAAGTTTCATAATGAGCATGTTCTGCACACAGTTCTTATGGCGCTTACATTCTTCGTATTTCTTAGAGTTATGACCCTTGATCGTCTTAGCATTGGCATTGCTTATGCAGAACATTGTAAACGCTCTAGAATCCACACATATTGTTTGATTTGAGCCAACATTGCTGTGAAGCTTCATCTCAACATAAAATCAGAGGAGTTTGATGAGGAGGCCAAGCTGCATATATCTGTTAGATGTATTGCCCTTCATTATTTTAGCATAAACAGTGCCTTGTGAATGTTCTTGCATCTACATTTATTATTTGATTTCAATGAAATTTGCTCTCGAGCTTCATCTCAAACAGAGTTCAGATGATTAATATGATCACATATCCTGCTCATATTTCCTAGAGTTACAGCCCTTGATCATCCTAGCAACGGCATTAGTAATGTGCAACCTTGTAAAGACTCTCACTACCATGTTTATTTGCTCGCCTGTACGAAGTACAGTACAGCTTATGATACAGCACCAGCGTCATTGGCATCAAGTTTATGTTTAAGGTTTTTATTATGGTTTGTTAGCAGGAACTAATCATTCAGATTTCACTTCTGTGTGTTAAATAGCATGTGCCTGACCTTATTCAGTACTTTTTTGTTTGTTACCCTGCTTTACTGATTTTTGTCTTGTCTGCAAAGCATATGCGAGACAGAGTGATCACTTTTCCTATGTCCTTGTTGTCATGTCATAGGCATTTAGTCCAATTTCTCTGACACTGTTATAAGTACAGTCATACAACTTGATGGATATATTCAACTTAGAGGGTACAACTCATCACAGGCAAACATACATTATAGTGACCTACTGTTCATGACTCTGTGATCCATTAAGTTTTGCAGTTTAGTTCAATTTCTCTGACACTGTTCTATCTACATTCATGAAACTTGATGAATGTATTTATCTTCAAGTGTAATATTCCTGGAGCCAAAAGTAGACCACAGAGACCTATTGTTTATACAGCATTGATTACATTATATTTTTGTATTTGGCTCTGTTCTTTTGTAGTGCCTTGTCTGATATAATGGCACTTGGGGAATTAGACAAACGAGAGGGTTTTTCTTTTGCACATTTAATTAGATCTTAAAACTTCTAGTTCTACATGCTGACTCTATTTTAAGCACTTCACGCCGACTTAAAGAGCTACAAATTTCACAACAAATGGTCACAAAACTAAATGTTTAGCTATAAAGGGAAACTTGCTATCATTGCAAGTTTACAAACACAGCTAGCCAGCCAATAACCAGTTCCTTTGTTTCAACTGCCTGACATTTGAATGTAGCCTCCCCCCTACTAGGCTAGCGTGGCTAACACCATATTTAACTGGAATCACATAATAACATATAATTAACAGTAACTACAGATTTACCCATCTATTATAGAAAAACAATAATTAAATTTATCAAGAGAATTTAGAGAATTATATACAAATGTAACTTCTCATCTAAGACATAGATAACTACAATACCACCTGAAATAATCAAATTGGCACTATAATATGTCCCTCTGGCCTATCAAAATTTGGTCCCCAAATTTTAATAAAAACATATACTATTGCATGGGCCGAATTATTGATTAAACTTGAGTAAAGATGCACTTAATGGTCATTTTAATGGTATGAGTATCCAACCACACATCCTTGCACACTACAAACCTACAAAATCTAATTCTGATAATACAATTGATATTCCATAGTGCAGGGTACTGAGGTACAACAATATCAAAATTTATTACAATCTTTTCAAACAGAGAAAGAAATCACTTTATAGTCCCAAGAGTTCATATGGGTGCATGCCAGTTCCATATCAAAATAAAAGTTATCCATGTTTGTATGCCTGATTCAGGTAAATATATATCTTCCATGCCTCTCCAGAGTCACCTGAATGTCAGTTCCATAAACATTTACTTGTCACCAATATATATCTTATAATATTCCATGAATGTCACATCACTTGTACAAAGAAGATCCATTTGGAATGTGCAACACAGCTGTCAATAGTCCAAGTGTGGGCTTTATATATATGTTATACTATGCCATAGGAAGGAAGAGGTATAGGAAAGATATGGAAGGAAAAGGTTGATAGGAGAGTATAGCACAGCAAAACAAACATAATCAGTCCATAATTAAGAACTAACTTATCAAGTCCATATGGAATTTTCACTTTCTAAACTTTTTCTTTTTTCCTTTTTGTGTTTTTGTTATGTGAAGTCCCTGAGTAAAAATTGGGGTAAGGTTTCTTCTGGCTCCCATGTTGTCTTCGGGAAATCTCGCCATTTAACTCTATACACACGCTTGCCACGATGCCGACTGCAGGCCAGAATGGCGTCAACAATGCCCCATTCGTCGCTTGGTTGAGATGTTGCCGTGTCCTCTGATGTCGGGGGCTTCGATGAACTCTCTGTCACAGATTTTGGGGTATGAGCTGTTGTGCTGTGGGCTGGTGTTATTGGGGAATGGCTACCATCTGTTGTGGTGTCTAACGATATACTAGTCTCTTTTACTGTTGTGGTCTCCTGTTGTGTGATCATTGGAGTTGTTCGTTCCAAATACTCGTCTCTGTTGTCTGGACTGAAGTATGGTTTTATTCTGTTTGCATGGACTAAGGACCTTTGTAGCTTATGAGTAGCACTATTACGTAATTTGTATGTGTGATTTGGCCCGATGTTGCTGATGTACCACGGTCCTGTCCATTTCTTGTGGAGTTTAGCTGATCTCCCTTTTGGTACTTTTGGATTGTGCAACCATACTCTTTGTCCTAAGTGGAAAGAGGGTTCTTGAGCGTGTTTATCATGGTAGTCCTTATATCGTTGTTGTGATTTCTGAATGTTGTCTTGGGCCACCTGTCGGGTTATTTCCATCTGTGTTTTTAGTTTCTGTAAATAAGTTGCGGTTGTGTTTGTTACTGGCTTCTTGGTATTTGTAGGGTCGGCAAGAGAAACATCTAGTGAAGCTCTCATTTCTCTTCCAAAGACAAGTTCGTACGGGGAGAATCCTGTTGAATTAGTATATGGTGTCTTGCAGTAAGCCATCAGAATTCCTGGCAACAAACTGACCCAATTTTGTTGCTCTTCGTCAATATAGGTGCGTATAGATTGGGCTAATGTCCTGTTAAATCTCTCACATGCGGCATTGGTTTCTGGATGGTAGTTTGATGTATGGAAGCGTTTAATATCCATTTTATTACAGAGTTCCGATATGATGTGCGACAGGAAGTTCTGGCCACGATCAGAGACTATAGCTGTAGGAGCTCCATAACGACAAATGATTTCTTTGTACAATATATCAGCTATTTCAGTTGCTTCTTGTGATTGTAATGAAAATGCTTCTGCAAATCTGCTGAAACTGTCTAAACACAAAAAGATATACTGGTATTTCTCTTTTGTTACTGTTAATGGGCCAAGAATATCCATATGCCAGCATTCAAATACTCCAACTGATGGCATTGGGTGGAGTGGTGCCTTGGTAGCATGAGAAGGCTGTTTTGCTTGTTGGCATTCCTCACAGGTTTTAATGTAATCTTTTATCTGAGAATACATTTTAGGCCAGTAGTACTTTGACTGTATTGTTGCATAAGTTCTGTCAAAGCCTTGGTGTCCTCCTCCAGTTACAGTATCATGACAGTTATGTAGAATTTCATGGTGTAGACCTGTAGGAATGGCTAACTGTTGTTTAATGCAAATTTCTTTTGGAAGTTTCTTAGCCCGTCTGTCCCACAAATGGTACAGAAGTCCATCAAGCATGGCATATTGTTCACTTTCAGCTTTTGTCTTTGCTGCTTTTGTTGAGTCACTTGGCAGCTGGCCTGTTTCTAGGTAGCACTTGATTGGGGTCAAGTCAGGACACTGAGACTGAAACTTTTTGATTTCCTCCCCTCTGTTGGAAATGAAACCTGCTACTAGCTGCTTATCCACTGTCTGGTCTACTACACTGTACACAGAGACTGGCTGAGCTTGCACCTTGCAGGGGGAGCATGAAGGGTCACATTCTAAGGTCACTATTGCAGGTTTATTGATGTTTGTAAACAATATACTGAAGTCAATTTCAGTGTCACTATGAGCAGCCTCATTGTCATTTATTGCATCTCTGTATGGAATCCTTTGATAAAGAGTCAGCATTGGTATGCCTGGCACCACTTTTGTGAATGACCTCATAATGAAATCCTTGTAATAACATGCTCCAGCGACCCAAACATCCTGTTGGATTTTTAATGTCCTTAAGGTATATTAAAGCTGAGTGATCAGTGACAACAGTGAATTTCTGGTGTTCAAGAAAGTGTCTATAATACCGTACTCCTTCCACTAATACTAGACCTTCTCTATCAGATACGCCCCATTTCATTTCAAATAGACGTAGTGCTCTGCCTCCATATGAAATAGGATGTTCTCTACCTTGATCATCTTTTTGAGAAGACTGTTCAAGGGTGCACATATGTTACTATAACATTTCACAAAGCGTCTAGTAATTGCATAATCCCAGGAAACTTCTGAGATCTCGTGCGTTCTTCGGTCTTGGAAAGTCGGACACAATCTTGGTTTTATCCGAGTCCACTTCTACTCCATCTTTGGAAATAATATGTCCTAAATATTTGACCCTTTTTATTGCAAAGTGACATTTTGATGGCTTCAGCTTTAGGTTGGCTTTACGGAGTCTATCAAATACTTCCTGCAGATGGGAGAAATGTTCTTCTAAGGTGTGACTATACACAAGCACATCGTCAATGTAGCACAAAACATGTTTGTAAGCTAAACCTTGCAATACCTTTGTCATGGTAAGCTGGAAACTCATGGGTGAATTAGACAATCCAAACGGAAGCTTTTTGAATGCATAACAACTATCGTATATAACAAATGTACTCTTTTCTCTGGTCTCAGGATCAAGCTTTATTTGCCAGAAAACATGTCCAGCACTGAAAGTATACTGCAGAAGATTGGCCAATGCTATCCATCATGTCATCGAAACGTGGAAGAGGAAACTCTTCTGGTTTTGTAAGCTTGTTTAGCTTCCTGTAGTCAACCGCAAATCTATATTCCCCAGATTTCTTCTTCACAAGAACCACTGGGCTTTGCCATGGTGACGTAGATGGTTCAGTGATATCATACTTTAACATTTCTTGAACTTTTCTGTCAATTTCTGCTTTTTGTATGGGGTTGGTTCTGTAAAATCTTTGCCTAACAGGTCTTTCATTGCCCGTGTCAATTTTATGTTGGTAGATATCTGTACATCCTAATTCTGATAAGTCCACCGCAAACACATCTCTGTTTCTCCCAATAAATTCTAGGAAATACAATTTTTCAGCAGAGGTCAAATCAGGGTCTGATAAATCAAATCCAAGGTCTTGCGCAATTTTCACAAATTTATCCCTTGCAGAACTGTCAGCTGTGTGTGCACAGTTCACACCGCAACGTTCTTCTTGTAACAGATCAGGTTCGTGATCAGGCTGTGTAATGTCATCAGAGTCAATAACTTCCACAGTTGCTACTGTTTTACCAGGTCTCAAGGTAATGTCTTTGTTTGTGGGATTTAGTAAACGAAATCGTCCTCTTCCTCCTTGAATCTTATCTATTGCTCTTGCCCCTAGTAATTTGGTTGTGGAGGGCAAGTGTGATACAGGTTGTAACAATATATTGTCCCTTGGACAGTTCTTAATTTTCACTGGTATCTCACATTCAGACTGGGCAGGCACCACAATCCTAGCAATTGTTCTAGCAAGGCTTATTTTCTGTTTATGTTCACTTCTTAAGGCAGATATTGTTAATCCATGATACAGGGATATTGTTTTTGAGTTCAAGTCTATTGTAGCTTTCTTGCTTTCTAGGAAGTCCATACCCAGAATAAGTTCACAATACATACGTTTAAAAACATGGAAACTGTGTGCCACTGTGAGTCTGTTGATTTTCAGGTCCAGTGTTACACATCCAAGAGGCTTTTGTTGATCCCCATTAACACCAATGATGAAGGGTATTTTGGGTGGTTCCAATTTGAAGTTGCTATCCAAACCTGCAGTTAACTACATGAAATGCATGAAAGTGCTGCTCCTGTATCAATTAGGGCTGTGGTTTTTGTATTATTGATAATCAATGTCAAGTGATTTCTGTTAATGTCTGATGTGATAGTATCATGTATGCTACTGAGATTTGGTTGGGACATTTTCTTACTGTGATGGACTTTTAATATATCTAGTCATACCGTTGACTGAGTCCATGGGGCTGATCTGCACACTACTGAAAAATGGTTAAATTTTCCACATTTATGGCACTGTTTGCCATTTGCTGGACATTTCTGCTTTACATGCCATGGAAATCTTCCACACCATCCACAAACTTCAGGTTGCTGCCTTGTTTGGTTGTTCCAATTTCCAATTTCTTTTGGTGAACGCTTGAAATCTGGCTTGGATGACACTGCAACTGACATTGCTTCTAACTTTTCTTCCAATCTCTGAATAGCTGCCACGAGTGTCTGTTGCTCTTTAGTACTGTCGGTCATTGTGACCTCTGCTAGTCTTGTGCTTTGACGTAGATCGTCTACTGTGTCTGGATTCTGTTGCAATATGAATTGTCGTATATGTGGCTTCAATCTATTAATGATGATGTGTTTAATTTGTGTCTGTGGTAGTTCTAGCTCAGCTCCTTTTGAAACTATATTGGCAATGAAGTCTTCAACTTTCTCACTGATACCTTGATATGTTTGATATAGTGCTGCTGTTCTCTGCCATTGTACTCTGTTGTCTGGACCATATCTACATATGAATTCTTTCTGCAGCAAATTGAAGTTATCTTTTATATCTTGCGATAGCGATATATACCATATTAATGCATTATCTGTTAATAGCAAGGGTAGCGTTTCTTTCGCTTTGTTCTCATTTAGTCCCTCGGTTGTTGAGAGAAGTTGGAAGTGAGTTAACCATAATTTAGCATCTTGGCTTCCATCACCAGAAAAAGGTGAGAACAGACTGAAATCCACGCTGCTTCTATCCATTTTGATTCAGTGAAATGACAGAAAAATTCCAAAGCACATATGGATCCCAAAGAAGAAGTTTCCAGAAGACAGATCACCTCATGAAATTGTGTACAAGTCCAAAAGAAAATTCCTGGATATTAATCATACTAAACTTTTTGCTATTGAATTTCCATGTTGAGTCAGCAAAGCCAAAATAGAATAAACTTCCCCTAAATCCAATAAAACCAGAAAATTTTGAATATAATTTCACACAATATTATTTCCATTTTAGGCCTGTCTCTCAGTTCATTAAAATTGTCAGCTACACATCTTAGTACCCATGCACTTAACACTCTTTTCATGTCCTTTGGTAGGTAAATTATTTTCATGAAATGCAACACAAATCCATCTAACACCTTTCTGTACATGTTACACTTAATTAGAAAATCCATTATTGACAGAAGTGACACCTATGGGAATACAAGTCTCAGTTGACCCCAGACAATAACAATTCTGATTTCAATGGTCTATTAGAATAAAATAGCGTTGTGTCACATTGATGTAGTGAATTCCTTTTAGACAGCAAATCGTGTCATCTATGGCGTAAAGACTGTGTAAACAAAGGTCCTGTTTAAGGTTTTATGTATTGCTTGTAGGATGGAACTGTCCATTTAAATTCATTAATGTGTATTGAATAGCATGTATTTAACCTTATTTAATACAGTTTTGCCTATATTTACTTTCAATTTATATTGAAAAGTTTTAGGTTTAATTTTTTGTTTAAGGTTTGTTCTATTCTGGTTAAGGTTTGTGCTTTAAGTTTTATTTATTGATTAGAGGAAGTGAATGTGCATTTGAATTTCAGTTCTGTGGGTTAAATGCATGTGCCTGACCCTTGTTTAATAGATTTTTAAACCCAACTTTACGGATTAAATTAGTTATATTTAGACATCCAGTTAACGTATGCTGTGAAGGTTTTGGTTATATATATATATATATATATTCGCTTCTGTGTATTCATAGGCATTTTTTTCACCTTCTTCATTATTTTTAATACAGTTTATTCTTATAATTATTACAGTTTTGTGTGAAGTATAAGATTAATGTTTTTGGTTTATGTTTGCTGGAACATGCCAAAGTTCAAGTCCTCTTTCTTGCTACATTGAGGCTTCAAATTTACGTTACGATAAATGTCAAATTTGTTCAGGTACTCTTATTCATACAGTCTTGTGCTTGATTGTGAAAACTTGTATAGAACAAAGCTGTCATAACAATGGTAGGTCACTAAGACCTACATTTCATGCTTTATTGACTTCTCTCACCGTAGGCATTTGGTCAGTGTGCCATACAAACACATTTTAGTGTAGAATCACGAGGCCTCATTCATGGATCCATTATATTCAGTACTACACCATAACATCAAACATAGATCACTGTGACCTCAGTTTAATACATCAATGACTTTAAACTATGATTTTGGATTGGTTTCTCAAGCAGTCTCACATGTAGATGTCGATGTAGACTTTTGTGTGAATACTTTGTGGTATGTATGCCATCATAATTCAAAAAGTAGGTCAATGTGGCCTATATTTCATGCTTCATTGTCTTTGTTTGGGATAATTGTCTTGTGTACTATTGACTAAAAAAAGTCAATGTATAATTGTCTTGTGTACTATTGACTAAAAAAAGTCGATGTATCTGTTTGTTTCAGAACTTTCAAAACGCCTATTTTTTCTGAGCATCCCCCACTAACGAGCTGAAATAACCAGTTGCTAGCTCAGTATGTCGGACACTTGTCCTAGGTGTCCATAATTATTCCATGCAATTAATTTGTAATTTCTTTCCTAATTATTTTAACACCCTACAGTCGTCTCAAACCATAAGCCAGTGCAGTCAGGGATTACAAGACCTTAGAATAACTAAGGATTTACTGTAAGTATAGATGTATAAGTTCCTGGAACAACATACATGTAGTATAGGCCCTACTTAGAACCAAAGGAAAAGATAAAAGCAACAAAGCTAACTTTTATTATAACCCACAAAATACTATTCTGGGAGCTAATTTACTGTCAGAATCAAGCATATATGACTGATAAATAATTTATATGCATCGAGGATCGTATGTTCCTGGGTATCCTAAATTTGTGAATGACGCCATTGTGATGCCTCTTGCTTGATTATTGTATGAAATTTTACTACTCACTTCTAGTCACATTGCAGCAGTCAAGCTGTCGATTCTCAGCAAATTTCTGCAAGACGTTCTTAAATTAAATTGTTTTTTAAATTATGAATGGACGCCTTTTATCAGTTTCTCTAGTACAAAAAATTGATGCATCTTTAAGAAATCACACAACACACAATGTTGAAACCAGCTCAAATTTTGTCTGGTCCTGTTTCGATTCTCCAATGCCATTTCTCACGTGATGAAACAGTAATTAAAGACCACGGCTATTAACCACAATCATTTATCGAAAATGTAATCTCTTAAAGAAAGAGCAAAATTTTCAAAGAATTGATAAAGAGAAAACAAGAATAAATGAGCACCAACAGGCTATAATACTGAATGTATATGCTGGTATTGGTAATTTCTTCTTTTGTCTCCAAACTTGTAGTAATAAATATTTTCTCACTTAGATTAAATGCATTCGATTATTTTTATAAAATCTAAAAGTAAATGGATACTTGAAATATGTGGATACGTGGGTAATTAAAATATTTTGTTTATTTTGTGTCGAAAATTTTTATTATGATATAATTTGCATGTGACACTTCTGCAGTATGGCTATAAATAGTTTTTGCATGTCCTTGGTTTCAGATGATTTGACCCGTAAGTAGTTACCAAAATTTCCAAATCTGTTCTGGCTCCATATTGTTTACTTGTATGAACTGATTCACAGCATGGTTTAAGAGCAATTAATCTGACGCTGGAGACTGATCTAATAGTGGCAATAAAGGATAAGTACACATTTTACGATAGGTTTAATCTACAGATAATTATTCTGAACATTTTGCAAATGTCTCTTATGTTAATGTTTAGATTACCGAACTTAGGACACCCAAGGATTCATGGGTAGATTGAGAGGGATTTGGGCGGAGCCTGCGCTCTGCACCCCCCTCCACGAAAAACAAAATGACCATGAAACAATCAGAATGTTTCCTAAATTAAGTTTTCTTTAGAAATTGATGGGTACAACCATGCCCAGGAAATGCTAATAATTCAGGAGCTTCCACAGGCTTTGCCACCTTGGTCTCACCATGGGTTCTGTCCCACAGACCTCTCGCCTGCTTGTTTAAACTCCCTTTACGTTCCCCCTAAAAATATTTCTGGATCCGCCACTGGGATATTTATAAGACGTTATGTCTTCTAACCGATACAAATTTCTAAAAGTATTAAATCATAAAAAGAATAAAATAATGTTTTAGGGTAAGAGTCTATATTAAAAATGTATGAAAGAAAATTCATTTATTTTTTTAAAAAGAAAAGTCGAAAATGAAAAATGCGAATAATGAATTGATACTATTAAAACTAAAGCAAAAGCAAATCCAGATTGGACAACTACACGTTTTCTGGTCCATTAATTCATGACAAATATATAGATATATTCTTATTACTTACCATAAATAGCATAATGTTTCTATGCTAAATTTAATCAATGTCCAGATGTTACATTAATGTTTTTTTTAACCAAATTTGAAACTTCATCTCAGTATGAGCTCAGAGGAATTGTATTATTACCATGTTCTGCAGATATATATTTTTTCAAAACAAATTTGTCATAGCTATTCTCTTGATTGACTTAGCATATACGTTACTAATGCACTACCGTGTAAACACTCTAACGTCAACATTTAGTATGAAATTTTAGTCAGATTTGCTACGAAGCTTCATTTGAACAAGATATGGGATGAGTTTGATGATAATGTGCTTATTTCTAGATTTACCTCCTTTGAATGTCTCATTATTGGCATTGCTGATACCATGATAATAATGTCTCGTCTGTGTGCGACATTAGGAAATTGTGCTGAAATACAGTGTCAGGACATAATGCAAGTGAAAATATTGATCTGTGTGCGTGTGTGTTTTAATGCCCCATCTGAGTCATCTTGATTGGGTTCTATCCATTATTAACATATATCTGTCCGAAGAAGCTGGTTAGCAAGATTGCACAAAAAAAAAAAAAAAAAAAAAAAAAAACAACACAGTGTAGATAGACTAAATTTGGCTTGCATATTTATATCCAAATGTACAGGACCTGATCAAAGTTCAGACCATTACCTAATTTATTGTCATCTGCTTTTCATACAAAAGGGGGATGTTAACTTGCGCCTGCGCTTCTGTCCTTCCATCCAACCTTTATTCTATCCGTCTGCCTCATTTTGTTACTGCACAATAACGCCTCTAATTATTATTGGAATTAAATCAAATCTGGTATGCAACTGGATATTGATGGAACCTTGGCTGAGTTTGATAGTCAGCATTCTGAATTATATATTAGAGTTATAGCCCTTGATTGTTGGGCTTACTTACTTTTGTGTCCGCACAATAGCTTCCCTAATTATTATTGGATTTCAACCAAATTGTATAGGCAGCTTGATGTTGATGATGTAAATGAAAAGCGGGGGACATCTTTAGCTCACCTTGCAGTAAGGCCAAGTGAGTTTTATGGCATGACGTGGCACATCATTTTGTTTCGTAAGTTGTCCGTCGTGTGTATTCCGTCAACAATTACTTGTTGCTACTCAGGTATCCATTTTTATGATCTGATTGTAATGAAACTTGGAATATGAGGTTTCATTGTCAAGTTCTCGAATGAGCGAGAACCATGCATATTAATGAGATGATCTTGCATCTCTGATTCGCTGAGCTCAAGAAACCATATTTCTGATCCGATTTTGATCAAACTTGGAATACATGCTTCTATGATCAAGATCTAGACAAGTTTGATAATGATCGAGATCTAGATATATTAATGAGGTAATGTTACATTTATTTTTTTCTGGTTGAGCTTGCTGGCTCTCTATATCTGATCTGATTTTGATTTAACTTGTCAAATATACTAAAACTCATCAAGATATCAGATGAGTACAATTATCCAATGAATTATACTATGACTGAGATCTTGGCATATTTATGAAATGACCTTGTATCAGATTGACAGAGCTACTTGCCATTCTAGAGAAGATATTTCTGACCTGGTTTTGATCAAAACTGGTAAACAGGCTAATATCATCAAGATGACATTATGCGCAAGAACTTATGTATATTTATAAGGTGATCTTACATTGGATATGCAGAGCATGTTACCACTCAAGAAATTTCATTTTTGATAGGATGTTGAGAAAAATTATAAAATGACTTATGAGTATGATTATGAACGAGATCTATACAATTTAATGACATGATCTTGTGTTTGATTTGCTGAGCTTGTCTACACTCTAGATATTGGATGAGTTTGTTTATGTATAAGATCTATGCATATTTGTGAGGTAATCTTGCAGCTAATTGGCTTGTTTTTTTATACTCAGGAGACCAAACATCAGTTGCACTTTGTTCCAGCATATTATATAAGCTTATTTTCATCAAATGACTTAAATAGGTTCCATAATAAATGAGATCTGCAGATATTAATGAGATTGGAAGTAGCGGTAACTCAGTGGTAGAGTGTCGTACTCATAATCAAACAATTGTGGGTTCGACTTCTATGTAGATCAGCCCTAGTCAGCTTTCACAGTATGTTCAAGGGCAAGGCATCTTATTAGCTGAGTTTGTTATTTTCTAAATCAAAAGGCTGTATTTCTCATAGAATTTTGCTAAAATGTTTTTAAATAGGTTTACAGCATTAAGATACTGGAAGAGTTCACTTATGAGCCAAAGATCATGCATATTAATTATGCCTGCATAATAATTATACTGGGAAGATTGCTATGAACCTTTACACACCCATTTATCCCAAAGTCTTCTTGAGCTTGAAATGAAAATAGAAATGGTACACTTCGTACATTATATATAGAGAACACGGTGGCCATCTTGAAAATCATGTTATCGCTATTTTTCCTGAAGGGATATTCACTTCGACATGGGGTTTTAACAGAAAGACTTCTTATGATGTCTAAAGACGTATTATGATGTCTAAATGAAAATAATGCCGATCTGAGATTAAATATGGCCTCCATGACGGCCACTTTGAACATTTTACTTCTGCTTCATTTCTTCTATGGGTGGGTATATCAACATGTAATATATATATATATATATATATATATATATATATATATATATATATATATATCTGGCCATAAATGAAAATGGTGCATATCTGGCATCGAGTATGGCTGCCACGGTGGAATCTTCAAAAACTCGTGGCCAGCTTCAAAATCTTTTTATCGCCACTTCTCCTGAATAGATCCACAAATCGACGCAGGATTTTCACAGAAAGACTTCGCATAATGTCTAATTGGGTCTAAATGAAAATGGTACTAAACTTACATACCAATATGGCCACCACAGCGGCCATCGTGAAAATCTTGTTAACGCTACTCCTGAATGGATGATTATATTGACATTGGGGTTTTAACTAAAACAGTTCTTGCAATATTTAATTGGTTCTAAATAAAATGGTGCATATCTGACCACCAACATGTCCGCACATTTGTGACGGAGTTTTGAAAACCAGATCTAATTGACCTTGGGGGTCAAATCTAAGCTCATTGCTTGCACTTTTGTACTTCATATGAGCATTTTTCAGTTGTACTGGCTTGTGATCATGATAACACCAAAAAGAAAGAATTTATTTTTTATCAAACCTTGTTTTTTTTTTATAGAAAAATACCTTCAATTATGCCATTTAAATAACAGTTTTTTCCTTCCAGAACGTATTAATTACAGATTTAACCAGGCTTAGTATGTGATTATAAATTGACATTCTCTGAGAGAAGTTCAGTAATTTTCTAACCAATGATATCAAATTCAAGGTCAGATGCAACGACAAAGTGTTGTACTGCACTTAGAGGCATCTTGTGAATATGTTAATCTATACATATAAGAAAATAGTTTTGTTACCAAATTTGGTATCATGAAATTTCTCAAGCAGACATAAGAAACGGACTTATCGTGGATTTCTGGAGCCTCAGTCACTTAAAGGGATTCTTGTTTGACTTTTTGAACACACTTATTTTGCAAATCCTTGTTAGCACAATTAAGTAAAAACCACTTTATGTAGAAAAATTAAATTTAGTAGGCATAGGCATAATTCAATGCATATGTAGTTGGCCTGATGCTATTATATTAATTTTTTTATATGTTTTCCACACATTTTATTTTTTGTTCTGTTTCTTGTCTACAATTGGGGGCTTAAGTATTTCACAGAATAAATCTAGTTGTGTATACACTAAAATATTGATGGTCCAATCGTTGTCCCATCAAGAGAGTTTGCTGATTGTTATGTTTTAATATGACCTATATAGAGTCTGTATTGTCAGAAATGTAAAAGTTAAGTTATTCATGTCACCTCTTCTCACTATTTATAGGATGTCATTTGAATTTTCCACAACTTCAGCTTGCATTTTATGGATACTTTCCCTATTTCGGTCAGTTTTAGATGTTTCACCCGGCAAGGTAAATGGCAACAATTTCTGATGCTAGACTACGCATCACCTCTCCCAAGTCTGTTGTTATAAATGTCCTCTAAGTATGAAAATGAGTGCTGTTGTGAATTAAGTCTAGTAGTCCCGTGATGTTTTATTCACTTAGAATAGGATCCTTTTATTTCAAGGTTTTATTAGTTTCTGATCTTTGCTTGATCACCCCTCCTGAAGTCATTGATGATAGTGTTGGTGAAATAAAGATAATTCATTGTGAGAGATGTACGATATCATAAGAGATGTTGCGATATCATTAGAGATGTTGTGATCATTACTCAGTCGGGTCAGTCTTATGACATTGTCTATTATGCACATTGTAAAAATTAGATACTTTGATTGAACTATGCTTTACAAAAATATTAAAGATCTGAACATGGATTAGACCTTGATGTATGAATGAAACGTAGAAAAGTACATGTCAGGTAAGCATATGTATGTTGCGGCTATTATGTAAAAATAGCCAATGACAGAGAAATGTTACTCATCTGCTGACTTTAAAAATAAGATACCGCATTCGACGTAATATGTACACATGCCTTACCATTTTTGTTGTTTGCTGTTTTTTTTTTTTGACTGCAAATGATAATTTTCATTTTCTGTCTGACAATAATTAAATTAGTTCATTTGCTGTATGAAATCAAAATAGGAGAAGAAAAAAAAATTCCTCAGCAAGGAAATTAGCACCTATGATTGTAATATGCTACCATGCAGTACAAAAAGGCCAATGTTTCTATCTTATGTGTATAGCAATTAAACAGACATTACTTACTTGCCCAGTTTTTGTATTTTATATTGTCAATTCGCCACCAAACGTGGTCAGACATACATATATTAGAGCCTTGACTTTGTATGCTTTCCACGAAAACCTCACTACCCTCTATATAAACACTATAAATACGTGTCTCAAGCCCAACATGCCTCATGAGAGAGAAGCAGCCACTAAAATCCACTTAGAACATCATTAGTTTGTTGGGACATACCAGTAGACGTACGTGTCTGCTGTCTCTTTTCTGATCATGTTTGTGGGTTGAATCAGTCTCAAAAATAGACCTTACATGTGTTTCATTGGTAAAACCATATTGGAAGAGAGAATGGACCACCAAAAGTGGAATGCTTTCACATAGAGAAAGGTAGCTAACGCTTTAATATGTAAATACAGGTGATGGGGACACTATTTACGACATTTTAGGTGTGTACTTATTATAATGATCTTTGAACTCATTAAATTTACCGAAATTATATAATTTGTGTGAATATTATGTTGAATACGGTACATTTGTCTCTTGAACACTGAAGAATTGTATTTATTCAGGTAAACTACTGAAGTTAGCTGGGATGGAAGTCAAGGCAGAAGTGCAAGGAACATGGTATGTATATTAAACCTTATTTTAGATTATCTTGGCATTTCTTGTTCATGAACCAATACAGTATTATTCGCTTAGAGAGAAGCTTGGAGAATCTTGGAACTCACCCTTTTGAACTCTTATTTCCAAATAGTGTGACGAGTTATCAACAATAACATGAAACAATAAGTTATTACTTTAACTGTCAATTGATTTCCACAGATTTATTTTGTTGTCATGTAACAAAAGATTCCACCAGTGTATTTTGTTGACGTTTTGGGATTGATTTATTAAAAGGAGTGTAGAATGCAACTGTGAACTTTATCATTGCAGCTCAATAACATCGTCTTCCAGACAATCATATTCACCTCTACTTTGACAATATAGGTTCTTCCGACATCACCATAAATTCTACAACATTTGAATTTTGTAAGAAACACATGTTGGTTCACAAAACATGATATAAGAGCCCTCATCAGTTCACTCTGCGTAGATGTTTTGGCGGAACTTTTCCACATGAAGTACATATAATAAAATGGGATGTAGTCCTACCTAGTTAATTTGTTTTTGGGATATATCCACTCTTACTGCAGATCTGGGAAATTAAGGTGACCATAAAGAAAATCTGTTTCAGGCTTCCATAAGCAAAATCACATAGAATGTGTTATTGTATTATTTTATACTACAACATAATTTCCAGGACCATCACTATTTTTGAAATTCTGTGTATCAAAGAAAAGACATATATTTCTAAATTAAAAAAGAACTGTTGAAAGAAATTAGCCTGCCAACTATTTAGGAAGATGTTGTAGGTTTATGCACTACAAAATAATGATTCATTTTCTTCCCCGAGATTGTGAAGATCATACATATCGACTATATTATACTTAAAGTGATTAATATACTTTATACTGTTGTCTGACGAGGAGCTAGTACAAAATTATTTTTAAATTAAATACGTGTGGAGAGAACTTATTACACATAATGAATTTGTATCGTGCAAGAAGGTAATTTCAATAATGTCCAGGTAATTATTGCATATCAAGGAAATATTAATAACACTGAAGAGAAACATGATTTATAGCTATTTATCTCATGTTGTAATACTCCATTGATATGAAGGAAATAAATAAAATAAACTTGAATTGTCGCTAAGTTATCTTTGTGACACATTTCTGGCAACAGATTTGTTTTATGATTTCATTGAGGCACAGTTGTGGCAGTTTTACTTGGTTAACTTTCTTGGATATATATTTTAGTTTGTGATACACACTGTTTTACAAAAAAGGACCAAAGTATTTACAGCCAATCACTTGTCGCAAACATTTTTATTTTCTGGCAAACTTCTGAC
>JAQPZY010000365.1:0-85000 GCA_029931535.1 Margaritifera margaritifera
GAATTCGATCTAGTTGTTTAAGTACATTGGGGTGAAGAGCCGAAGCATATGCCTGGCACCCGTAATCTAATTTTTCGATCGAATGAGTGTCCTATAGAATGTAAGGAAGTGGTCTGAACCGCCCCCCACTCAGTCCCTTTCAGGTTTCGTATGAGGTTTAGATCTCTTCCACATCTCCCTACTAGCTCTGCTATGTGCCTGCTCCATGTAAGGAGGAGCTCATCGAATAGCATTACCCAAGAAAGGCGTAGCCACTTTTATTCAAACTTTATTTCTGTACCATTAAATACAATTTTGGGGGGTCCCTGCGTGTTTTTAGTTTAGGTGTAAAAAGCACCCTAATTGTTTTACCAGGGGATATTTTGAAACCCCACCTATCTGCCCATCTACCAAAGACCATCAAGTCCCCTCTGTATTTCGCTCCACCACAGGGCTTCTCTGGACGGGTTCCCCGCTTTTCCAGATTCCCGCTGTCATCAGCAAACTGAGATATGTCCAGACTGAGATTGGTTTATTGACTTTTCCAGGTCATCTTTATCATGATATTGAAAAGGGTGGCACTCATTACACACCCCTGAGGGGAGCCGTTTTCCAGCTCATGTAATTCCGATAATACTGTCCTCCCACCCTCTGTTTTGGTATAGTTCGACCGGTTAAGAAAGTTGGATATGAACTTATGTAAGTTGGCCAGTGATTCCATATTTGTTTAATTTGGCAATTAACCCTTTGGTCCTGATTAAGATCTTAGGCTTTTTTTCGAGTAGTCAAGGTGAAGACGGCGATTAGATGTCGATTACTTTTATATTTTGCATTGAATGCCAGTCGTTGTAAACAGACTCCAGTCGTAAAAGTAGATGCTAATGTGGAGCGTTTATTGCGTGGAATCCGCCTTTGATTTTTATGATATCAAGATTCTAACTCTCTATTGTGGAATTTAAGCCTATTATTTATCAATGGACTCCATGACCTTGCAGATGTTATCTGTTAGCGATATTGGTCCTGTACTGAAGTTTATATCTGTTGGATCTTTTTCCAGGTTTTCGTCGGGATTGGGATAACAATTGCTTGCTTCCATCTTGTTGGATAGAACTTTTCCCGATCGCCAGATCGCATTCAACAGATCCTAAAATCACCAGTTCGTGTTCTTTTGGGGAGAATTTAGTAAATTTCATAGCCTAGTGTGTCCTCCCCCGGCGAGGGAGTTTTATTTACCTGCATAAAGCTATTCGCATTTCATGAATTTGACATCAACATTTAGGGGGCTGTCTTGGTTACTCCTATCTGTGTGATAGGTGAGGGTATAAGTGTGTTTCAACCCTGTTGCGGTGCATTTGGAAATTAGCTGTATGGTTTTGTGTTGCTGCTCATCCCCCGGCGAAGTGTGAATGCAAATTTTGTCTGCTTTTTCCCTGTCCGGATGTAAGTCCTGTGATGTATATAGGGGTATGCAAGGGATTGTTTTCCCTCTTATTTTTTTTAGTCCTAGTTTTTAGAATGCCCATACCGTGCTTTGAATTAGAATTAAGATTTATGGATGAGCAGATTTTTTGCCATGAGGAAGTGTTTTGCCTTAAATATGAGTTATTTTTCGCTAGGCGTTCTTTTTCATTGTAAAACAAAGGAAATCGAGGTTGTTTTTTGGAGTGGCCGAAACCTGTTTAGGGCCCCATTTTTTATCTCTTAACGCTTGTTTACAATCCTCATATCCACCATGGTACGGACTGTTTGATGCCGCCACCGCCCTCCCGTTTTTGGGAATACTGTGCCCCGCTGCTGCTGATAGTGCTTTAATGACGTTTTCGTTAAAAGTTTTCGATGTTTTCGTCATATAATTGGGCGTCGTCTATACTCCTCACAAGAGAGTGCGAAACATCTCCCAGTCCGCCTTATCATATCTTCCATTTTGGGGGCATTTGTGTAATTTTTTTATGTAATTTTTAATGTTGAACTGTGGTCAATATGGAAAAATGGTCGCTGCCTAGTGTACTAGGTATAATCTACTTCCCAAATCAGCAATCTCCGCTTAACTTTGGGTGTGCACAAAGTTAGATCGATTGCTGACATGTTCCCATTTATAGGGTTAAGTCTTGGTACGTGCACCATTGTTTAATATGACTAGGGGGGGTGGGGAGGTAGATGTCTAGGCCCATCTTTCAATATTGGCCTCCACCTCCTATCCAAGGTGGTCACTCCCCATTGCTACGCTGTGGGCATTAAAGTCGCCGCATATAATTGTGTGATCTCCGAGCCGCCCCTAACAACCAACGATGGCGTTGAATGTTTCCGGTTATTTGACTTCCCTACCTGGTCCGTACATGTTTACAAATTGCTATTGGTCTACAACCATTGTTTATTTTGACAATTTGATGTTCCGTTTTTCGGCTCGGGATCTGGTATTAGTTGGGTAACCTTCAATAGCCTCAACTATGATACAGCAGTCGTGCGTTACCTATATATGGCCAGTCCGCCTCCCTGCTGCCCATGAGGTCGATTTTTGGTGTAACAGAGTAGATTAGCCCTGGTTAGTTTAGGGGCAGTTTTTCTTGCTCATTCAAGTGAGTCTCCTGAATGCAACACAACGGTCGCTCTGGGATATTTAGGGCGCTATTTAACTCTAAGGTCTTAATTTTCGGCGATGTTTTTCCGTACACCACTACTATTCCACTGTAAGTATGTAAATTGATTCTGTTGTGTTCATTGTTGGGTCCCCCTGTTTACGTTTATGTATTCACTACCGTGGTTTTCGGTTTGTGTAGAGTTCTGTGGGTCTAGTCCCGCAGTATTGCAAGGCCTAATAACAGTTAATGGTTGCCTGGAACCACTGGGCATGGATTTTGATTATCCTTATTAAGTTAGAAGACCCCGTCAATTATGTCCCGGATAAGTTCTCTGAACTTGAATATCTGTTAGGTTGTTAGGGATTTCTCTTCTTTCCGGTGGGTGGTGCTTTACTGTATTGATTTTTTTTATACCGGGTATGATTTATTATTTCAAATATTATTGATTTGTGCCAGCGCTGGGGGTATGTTATCTTGGTGTTGGCGGTATGGTATTTGTTTTATCCTGCTCCTTATCTCTATTGGGGTTGGAGGTGTTGTTTTGTTGATTCGGGTGTCTGTCTGTTGGTTTGTTTTGGTTGTTTGACCTGTTTTTTTGAGCTGGTGTGCTGGACCTCTCTGATTGGTTTTAGATTAGTTTGACTGGTGGATGGGGCGGTAATTTTGGTGCAGTTAGTGGATTGCATTCTATTATTGATTTCAGTCTTGAGGCGACTGGGGTATGGTAACATTGTATTATAGACATGTATTCAATGATAGCATTTTCTTTTGATGCTGTATCTGCACTCACGTGATCGTGGGTGGTGGGGGTTCTCTGCAGTTTGCACACTTTTGTCCCTGGTAATTTACATTGACCCTCGTGGGGTCCCCCACTCCTTCTGCATCTTTTGTTAAAATCTGCACTTTGCTGTGAAATGCTCCCACCCCTGGCATCTGGTACAATACCTAGTTTTGGGGATGTAATCTGTCACCTGATAGTATTTACCTGTTGATCCTAGGCGGAATTGGTTAGCTGGGGGTGGGGG
Source organism: Margaritifera margaritifera (assembly GCA_029931535.1). NCBI lineage: Eukaryota > Metazoa > Mollusca > Bivalvia > Unionida > Margaritiferidae > Margaritifera > Margaritifera margaritifera. The sequence continues at coordinate 3,584 of JAQPZY010000365.1, forward strand.
TGGGGGGGGGTCCCTGTTCAAGAAATTGTAGAGAGCACGTGTCAGTGTGATTGCTTCGCCTACTGTTTGAATTTTATAATCGTTTCGCCTGATTGATTATCTGGCACAGTCTATTTAATTCTGGAGTTTAAGCACTCTGTGTTGTGCTCCTTATCTATCCTAAACTGATTTTGTTTATTTACCGGCTTAAGGTTTACAGTTAATAGTGGACATGATTTTTGCGGTCTTATATTCATGTGGCGAGTAAATGTTACGTCGGAATGGGCCAATTTTTTGAATTTCTAAGTATTTGGCGACTTGTTTGGAGGTAGCGCATCTAATCACAACATAATTTACCTTGGTGTGAAGGTTTTTTAAATATCCTCCTTGGGTTGTGGCTCAAAGTGGTGGCTATGGTCCTGTCCTGTCGCTTATGTGTCGAATATTTGTTTCCCTGCTTGTTAGGAATAGCGTAAGTTTCTCGTGGATGGTACTCGAGCTTGTGATTTTGAAGGGTAGTTGAATGTGTTTGTTATTTTGATTTTTGTTTGTTTTCTTTGGAGGTTTGTGTTATCTTGTGTTTGTGCCCTGTGGTTATTGTTCTGTTTTTATAGTTGTTTTGTTCAATATTGCCTGATCGTTTGAATTTGGGTGGGCCTACAGTGGGCCCTTTTCCCTTTGCCCTGTGATTATTGTTGTTGATTTTATTGTAACACGGGAGTGGTTTGCGGCAGCCTAGTGGGGCTTTTCTGGGGTTATCTGTCTGGGTTTTGAGGGGCCTGCTACCTGACTGTTGTGTACATGCTGGTGGTTGTTTTTTTTCGTGGGTGTGGTTGATGTTATAATTTTTTCCCTGTTTTTGTTGTTAGTAAGTAATGCCTAATCCTGATTGTTTGTTTTTTTGTGTATGGGTTGGTTGTTTGATTGGGAGTCTTTGGTGATTTTCCTTTTGATAATTTGGTGTTAATCGGGGGTGGAGTTTCTATGACACGGTGTGTGTCTTGGTTCCCCCCTTCCGCCCTGCAAATTGGAGTCACGTTCATTTGTAGGGGTTTTGGTTGGTTGCGGCGAGAATTCGCACATGGTAGTGTAGAGTCCTGTCATAAGAGTCGACTGTGTTTCGATTCCATTTATAAATACCTCTGAATCCAATTGCTGAGACCAGTACTGTTTGCGTTGGAGTAGATGTCGTAGGGTTTTGCCGTGGTTTCCTATGGGCATTGTATCGTTCATATCCGGGGTGTCCTGACTGGGAGTTTAGAGACCTATTGAATTTGAATGACACCCCCGGCGGCGTGTTATCTAGGGAGGACTGGCTTTCATTGCAGATTAATCTTTTTGCCCAAACTGAGCTGTTTTAAATCTGTGTTATAGTGCACCTATGTGAGTTGGCTGGCGGGGTTTGATTGATACTTTTGTTGATCTGATTTTTTCTGGGGATCTTTTGTTTCTTCATTTGAACTTTGCCCATTTCCGTCCGGTTTATTTTTACTTACTTAGTGAACCGGAAATGTGGTTTGAAAAATAGCTAACACGGTGATTTTACTGTTGTGTTTGGGGTTGAGAATTAACCCTAATTCCTATGAATGACAACAAAGCAAAAGACCAAAAAACGGAGGGATATGTTAAAATACCAAATTGTTAGATTAGTGAAGGGTCTTAAATGAAGTTATTTGTTATTAGTTGCCAACACCAGAATGGAAAAATAAACGTTAGGATAAATAAAGGGTACAAATGAGTATGATTTAAATATGAAGAAAGTATAGAGATATTATAAAATTGTTAAGTGGTTAAATTCTGAACTGAACCTCGGATTTAGGAGCGAGTGTGAAGATTTTGTTTGCAAAGCTCAATGTAACAGAAAATCTTGCAGTGATCTCACGGAGCTGAAAGATATGCAAGGATTCTGTCCAGGTTTAATGCTAGTGTGGTTCCTAGCGCCTGTTTCTAAGCCTGGTTTTAAAATCTTCACAAAGTACTCGGTTTGAAATATCAAGAATTTAAATTGGCGCCAAAAATTGCTGACAAAGGGATTGAATTTGTAAGTCTCGGTTCAGAGAGTTAAGTTACACTGTTAGTGAATAAATTAAAAAATGTAATACGTTATTATATTCTGCACTCACACACGCTTTAAAAAATAAAAATAAAATTGCTAAAATGGATGATAGAGAGAGGGAGAGACAAAAAGTGGTTATGTGTTCCTATTTCGCCAATTACAGAGTTCAAGTTTGAAAATGATTCCTATCTTACCCTAATGATTTGGAATTGTCGTAAATTCCGGTTCAAATGAACAAAGAGAATTTCCTAAGTTGAGGTGGCGTGATTTTAGCTGGCTGGTGGGCGGGGCTGCTAGGCGGGGCTGCAATAGTGATGGTAGTATAGATCTGCTAGGGCGGGCTGCTAGGCGGTGCTGCTAGGCAGGCGGGGTTGATGGATGCTGCGAAGTGCTGCTGGTGGTGATGGTGGTTAATAGCCGAGTTGAAAACGGAGGGTAAGCAAGCTCTTACCGCTCCGTGGCTGCGAAGGACAAAAAACCAAACTACACAAAAAAGAATGCCCTGACTGGACTACTGCTCCTGCTGGACTGCTGCTGTGAGTGGCGCAACTGACTGACTGACTGAATTTGAATTATAGACGTGTGCGACGAATCTCGTCATGTACTTCTGATAAAATATGCCGCACCAGCGCACTATTTAATTTGCCCCCAAACTGTTGCTGTAGCATCAGTTTGGGGTTCGTCAAGCGGTTTAAACAGAGCTGTAAAAACCCGCCTTGCGCTATACTGCATGCACCGCATGCTTTTTAATTAATCGGCGTGGGGGGTGCGAATCGCCCTCACGCCATTTAATTGTGTGCCCAGCACATCTGTCTGTTGCGATGCAATGTCCGGGGCGCAGAAAAGGGCGGAGTCAGGAACGGCCAGGGAGGGAGCTTTTTGCGTCGTCACAAGTATGGTGTCTGTGGGTTCCAGGGTGTGATTTTGCCTAAATTGATTGTCGTCTTGCACATTGACGCTATTCTTTAAAAAGTTTTAATTTTAATGAACTCTATATGATTGGCTGACTGGTACCGTTTTGAAGTTGGGTTAAGTCCAAGGAGCTTTGCCCTATACTTGATTCTATGCATGTTGAAGTAATCGTTGCCACTTTGTGCGGCTGGGCCTGATGGCTTTTGGTTTTTAAGCCACCTTATATTGTCTATGGATTTTTGGGTCAAAGTTTTTACGTTTTCTTGTTATCAATGAAATTTGCTGCCTTTTTGTTTGGGAAACTGGGTTAAGTTGTAGATTTTATACCGCTTTGTGCAGTGGGCCCCCTGATGGTTTGGACTTGTGACCACCTTATATTCATAGGTTCGATTTGGGGCCATTGAGAGGGTCCTATTGGATAGTTTTAGTGGATCTGGGATGAAGTATGAAACTATATACCGCATTGTGCAGTCGGCCCCTGATGGTTTGGACTTGTGACCACCTTATGCTCTTAGGTTCGATTGGGGGCCATTGTAAGGGTCCTATTATTGATTCATTGGTGCGTTGTTCTGATACTCCTTGGACGGTTTTTTTCCGAATATCGGTACTAGTGTGGGTGTTTAGAAAGAGCGTAGAGAAAGCAGAGTATATAGTCATGTATGTATTAACTACAATAATAAACAGCTTTTTTTTTTTTTTTTTTTTTTTTTTTCCTAATACTAAAAAGAAAAAACATTCATTCATCAATTCATCCATTCTTTTCCTTCTTTTCGTTAGTAGTCATGCATGGGGTAAAAAACAAATCATGCTTTGCTTGTGATTAATTAAGTTTATTTTAGATTTTGTGTCTAATTTTTCTGGCTGTCCTAATGATTTGAGGTTCAAATACTTGCAGTGCGAGGGCCCAAGTTCGTTTAGACGTACCCGCCAACCGTAAGGGCTGTGGGCATACCTGGTTCCTCCCTGCGTTGTGATCTGACCTTTTAATTTTATTTTAATTTTTAAGTTTAGTTTTAGATTTTGTGTTTAATTTTTCCTAGCTGTCCTAGTGATTTGAGGTTCAAATACTTGCAGTGCGAGGGCCCAAGTTCGTTGAGACGTACCCTCCAACCGTAAGGGCTGTGGGCATACCTGGTTCCTCCCTGTGTTGTGATCTGACCTTTTAATTTTATTTTAAGTTTTAAGTTTAGTTTAGATTTTGTGTCTATTTTTTCCTGGCTGTCCTAGTGATTTGAGGTTCAAATACTTGCAGTGCGAGGGCCCAAGTTCGTTGAGACGTACCCTCCAACCGTAAGGGCTGTGGGCATACCTGGTTCCTCCCTGTGTTGTGATCTGACCTTTTAATTTTATTTTAAGTTTTAAGTTTAGTTTAGATTTTGTGTCTATTTTTTCCTGGCTGTCCTAATGATTTGAGGTACAAATACTTGCAGTGCGAGGGCCCAAGTTCGTTGAGACGTACCCTCCAACCGTAAGGGTTGTGGATTTACCTGGTTCCTCCCTGCGTTGTGATCTGACCTTTTGATTTTATTTTAATTTTTAAATTTATTTTAGAAGGTAATTTTATGTGTATATGTGTGAGGGGGGTGGAGGGGTGTTTTAGTAGGTTATAATTTTCCCTTTTTCCCTATGGCAGATATGAACCCCAAGATGTTTGCATACATCGAGTTGATGTTGTTCGTTTTGGTGTTAAAAAACGTCGGATACTGGGCTGGCGTGTTTATTTTGGTTTGTTTTTCCTGGAACTCTGTCCTTTCTGGTGTGTATTTGGGGCAGGTATTAAAGATATGATCTAATGTTTCCGGGACGGGGCAGTGAGGGCAATTTATGCCTGCTGCTCTTATCTCTGGTATAAACCTTCCAAAACTGCTGGCTAAAAGGGTTTTGCCAGTTTTGAGTCGTGTTATGATTTTGGAGTCGTATGGGTCGTATGGGTTTGCCAATTTAGGGGTTGGTATATTCCTGCTAACTTGCTTTTGCAGTTGATAGAGTTTTCTCCCTTTTGCTGAGTTGTCCCATTCCCTTTGCCATTTAGTATCTATTTTCTGCCTTATGATACTGTAAATTTTTATATGCTCAAAGCGCGGACGTGAAGGAAAACATTCCCTTTTTCCAAAAACATAATTTTTTTTTTATCAAACATGCAAACAAAACACACACACCACACCATCCTTTTTTAAATTTTTTTATTTTTTATCAAACACACTCTATACAAACACATAACAGGGAATGGCTAATTTTGTTTTTGGAGTGGGGAAAAAACAAACACACTCTATACAAACACACAAACATACAAACACCTATGGCAATTATGAAAATTAATCTTTTCTTGTGAAATGGGGTGGCCCTGAAAAGGGCCGTTGGGTTTTAGAGTGTATCTAGAGGTGAGGGCACCTCCCTGGTTTTGCCCGACAAGCGGGCCAGCTTCCCCTCCATGTTTCTGCACTCATGCAGCGCTTGTTGTTCTGAAGTATAAACGGAGGATGGTCCGCTTAAGGATCCCAATTTTCTTTTTCCTCCATCATCCGATGAGGCTTGATTGGGATCTTCTTCTCCCTCTCCTCCCTCCTCCTTTCTTCTCCAGGTCGTGGAGAAGGTGCCAGGCCACCTCTAGATACACTCGGATTTGTCTGACGGTCTCTTGTTTGTTCATGTTGATGGGTAGCTCGACTATGGAAGGCGTTGTTTTAATATACTTTAAGCGCGGACGCGAAGGAAAACATCCCTTACACCTAAAAAAACATTACCCCACTACCCGCGTCTGACGTCATCCCTATGACGTCATTCTAGACTTCGCGGATTTTGCACTCCATCACCCCTTACCCCAAAACCACAGACCCAGTGCGCGGACCTAAAAGAAACACCTTTTACAAATTTTTTTATCAAACATACAAACACACCAACCTTTTTTTTGATAAAGTTTTTTTTTTTTTAAAAATCAAACACACACCACACTATCCTTTTTTTATTTTTTATTTTATTTTTATCAAAAAAAAACACACAATCCTTTTTTAATCAAACACACACCACACTATCCTTTTTTATTTTATTTTTATCAACACAAACACACAATCCTTTTTTAATCAAACACACACCACACTATCCTTTTTTATATTTTTTTTTATCAAACACAAACACACACTTTCTATACAAACATTATTTTTGGGGAAAGGGATTTTTGTTTTGGAGTGGGTAAAACACAAACACACAAACATACAAGCACAAATTTTTTAAGGCAATGTAAGAGTGGTTATCTTTTCTTGATTAATGGGTGGCCCTGTAAAGGACCGTTGGGGTTAAGAAGTTATGTTGTTTTAACTTCTAGTTGCGGCAGCAGTAGTGGCAGCTGCAGCAGGGCGGCCACGTTTGGCCACGGGTCTCACGGCTTTAAGACAAGGTCTCTTTCTGGTAAAAGAGAAGGCAAACTCCTCACAATCTATCTTACAGCTGACTTCTTTGTCTGGTACTTTCATGCACTGCAAAAGTTGGAGCTGTTGTTGTTGTTGTTGTCTTTGCTGCTGTTGTTGCTGTTGCTGCAGTCCTTGTCTCTCCTCCCATTCCGTTCTGTCCCTGATGATTTCTTCCCTCAGGACTTCTTCCACCAGATCATGAGCCATTTGTAGGAAGATCGTTGTCTTTCTCTCAGGGTTGGTCTCCATCAAATGATGCTTCACCCTCTGCATATTCACCATAGCGTCGTTCAGTTTGCTTATCTTGGCTGCTGCCATCTTCTTGAAGTGTTGTTGAGATCTTGACGAGTCAACGAGAGTGACTACACTGATGATGATTTTTGAATTTCCGTCGTGTTCGCCCATTCGGGCATGTACGACGATATACCCCCACAGCGTGCAAAGCACGCTTAGGGGGGTTAAGTGGTCAGGTGTGTTGCCGAATTGCAACCACCTGACTCTTATTTAGGTACACCCCTCCAGCGCAGCATGGTTCCCCACAATTAAGGGGGTTAAATGAATGCGCGCTATTGGAGGATGAGTACCGTTTACACACCCCAGAGGGATGTGTAAATTTTAATTTCATATTTAGTCAGGTGTGCTGACAGTTCGCAACACACCTGACATTTTGCTGAGTACACCCCTCTAGCACAGCATGGTTCCCCACAATTAAGGGGGTTAAATGGATGCGCGCTATTGGAGAGTGTGTACCTTTATACCTGTACATAGGACTAGAACCACAATGTTTACAGGTATATATGTGCGCGTTGTAGCGACCTTGTTATTGAATTGCTTCAAGTTATACAGTCTGGAGTGGAAAAGGCGGCACGGACTAAGCAAGCGAAAGCGCGAAGCGTGGCGGAAGCCGAAACACCAAGAACGTACATACATGATCAAATTCTGCCCAGTTATACTAAGTCGGGCTGTCCCTAATACCAATAAAGTGTAAGCCACTCATTCAATTATGACAATACTACAAGTTACAAAGAATTTTCCATTTAACGCGTATGTTTTCAGTTGTAAAACTTTTGTGTACAAAGTGTACATATTATTTAAAAAAACAAAACAATACCAATCTTTGAGTAGGAATTAGTCATATCTTTTTCGTATCACGCACACTACAATTATAAGTTGTAACTTTTTAGACGGTGGTTCGAAATTGATCAAATTTGTGTTTGAAAAGAGTATAATCAAAAGGGGTTTTCGCAAAAAAGCCAAATTGAAAACCCCATTGATTCAGGCAAACGAGGCATGATAGCCCTTAGAAGGGCTGTTATGTTTTCCCTCGTAGGTAGTCTGGAATGTTGACTACTCCAGCCGTCGTTTTGCAGCATTCCCCGGGAAGTCGCGCTTCTCCGTCAGCTGCATGTAGTTAATTTGGAGGGCGTAGATTAGGTCGCAGTAAACATCCCGCTTCCCTCTCTTGGCCCGTCCCTTTTTATTATTTGGGTGTAACAGCATGTGAATGGAGTGACCGGAATACACCTGCTGGTATCGATTATTGGTAACTGGGTGGCTCCCTACTCCTCACATTTCCTGATGGCTGGCCTGATCACAACTCCGCCATGCTGCTCCCTGTATGTTGGAATGATGTGTCTCTGTCGACGGCTGGAACCTGAATGGTGACTACACTGATGATGATGATGATGATAATTAGATTTTAGTCGTGTTCGCCCATTCGGGCATGTACGACATATTACCCCCTAAGCGTGCGAAGCACGCATAGTGGGATTTAGTGGTCAGGTGTGTTGACAGGTTGCAACCACCTGACTCATTCTTAAGTACACCCCTCCAGCGCAGCATGGTTCCCCACAATTAAGGGGGTTAAATTGAATGCGCGCTATTGGAGAGGTAGTACCATTTACACATCCCAAAGGAATGTGCAAATTATTTATTTGGTCAGGTGTGTTGACAGTTCGCAACATACCTGACACTGTACGGAGTACATCTCTCCAGCGCAGCATGGTTCCCCACAATTAAGGGGGTTAAATGAATGCGCGCTATTGGAGAGTATGTACATTTATACCTGTACATAGGACTAGAACCACAATGTTTACAGGTATAGGTGCGCGTTATAGCGCACATGCTGATTTAATTGCTTCAAGTTAGTCAGTCAGGAGTGGAAAAGGCGGCACGGACCAAGCAAGCGAAAGCGCGAAGCGTGACGGAAGCAGAAACGCCAAGAACGTACATACATGATCAAATTCTGCCCAGTTATACTAAGTCGGGCTGTCCCTAATACCAATAAAGTGTAAGCCACTTGTTCAATTATGACAATTCATCGAGTTTCAAGATTTTGTTTAATTAATTCCTAATAATTTTGAATTTTGCGTACATAGTGTACATATGTTGTCCAAAAATAATATCAATAAACGAGTACAAGTTACTCATATCATTTTTGTATCACGCACAGATAATTACTTAGAGAATGTGTTTTAGACGGTGGCTCAAAATTGATCAAATTTGAATTTTAAAAGAGTATAATCGAAAGGGGTTTTCGAAAAAAGCCAAATTGAAAACCCCATTGATTCAGGCAATGAGATAGCCCTTAGAAGGACTGTTTAGCCCTTAGAAGGACTATTATTCAGCAGGTGGTCCCCGGTAGAGAAGCTCTGTCTGTCTGCCATGCTGGCTCTCTCCTTAACGCAGCGCCCCCTTGGTAGCTCGCTTTGTTGCTGCTCCATGTGGTCGGCTGTTGGCGGGGGGATAGGTCGGCATACCAAACTCCATTGGCCAGCACAGCAGCTTGGCCCCATACTTCCATACCAAGAGCGAGTCGTTGTAGTTGTAGTTGGGTGTCCATAGCTGCTGCAAGGCCGCCAAGACTGCCTCCTTCCCTCCTCGTCCACTGCGTCTCCCTCTACCGGTTAGCACGTCTGCCACACGTCTACACTCTCCACCTGCTGCTGCCTGAAAGGAATGGTGACTACACTGGCCAACGCACCGCTTTATATGCTAGAAGCGCGGACGCGATGGAAAACATGGGGTTCATATCGATAGTGAGAAATGGATAGAGGTGGTGACTTCAGATTGATAGAAAGAGAGATAGAGCATATCCATTTTTCATTTTTTTTTTCAAATTCAATAAAAAACCACACAATACCATTTTTTTCAAAAAATCAACATTTTTTAATGAACAAGAAGAAGTTTCTCTAACATAAAAAGGTAAACAATCAACAAGATATTAAACAGGAACGTATTTACAGGGTTGAAAACGTTGGGAAGGCAAACTAAACTTCCACTTTTCTACATCTACACCATTCTGATGCACACTACGTTTCTGAGCTAAAGACAAGAGATATCCATAACGTTCACAAAACCATCGTTCTACTTTAGCATCGTTTCGAGCATATTCCTTATCAAAACAAGTCACTAAATGTTCTAAGGAATATCCGAGACTGCGTTGATGAAGAAAATGTACACAATATTGTCCACACACCATAGAATCCGATCCTTGTAATCGGGCATTATTGAATCGAGTAGAGATGACATTTCTTCTCATAAAGTCGATGATGTCGTCTTCCAAAGGAGGTAATCCATAAGAATCAAAATATTCCACACCACCATTGTGATCGTTGGGAAAATACACAGCTACCCAATGGGTTCCTGGTCGATGACTGTCGTCGGTATTGATGACATAGGCATGAACGTCTTTAGGTTTGCGATGAGGTAGTTCATCTTTAGCACACACCACAGGATTCCAAGAAGAAGTGTAGGAACTGCGAGTCAACAGGTAATGAAGTTCCCTGGTATCCATTTTTTCACAGGAAGTAATAAAAGTCATCAAGTTACACTTGACTGTAAACTTGAATTGATCTGTCAAGTAAGTCCACGAATTCTCACGGCGGATAGTTTCTGTACTCTGTTGAATGAGAGCTTCGATGCGTTTGATCTCCAGAGGAGTGAGTGGAGGTGAAGAAGAATCCTGCAAGTCTTTATACCATTGTCTGAACACCTTTTCTTCCGAGATCTGAGACCAAGCCTCTTCCAAATATTCGTCCAATTTTTCTTCGCCCGTCATCATCAAACATTTGTCGTGTTGTTTCTGACTGGGATGATCGATTTGACATCCATGACAATGTTCTCGGGTCAGGCTGTTCATTTTTTCAGTCAATTCCTTAGCATAACAGGAGACTAAACGTTTTTCTTGTTCAGGCCATCGAGAAATAAATCCAATAAACTTTGGAACAGTATTATTCTCTTCTTCTTCTTTTGGAAGTTCTGGATGAATCAACCCGTCATCATCAGTGATTTGTGACTGCTGTTGCTGTGTTTCACAAAATCCCTCGTCTATCTCCATAGGTTCTTCTTCTACGTGTTGCATCTTTTTTTTCTTCTTCTAATAGTGTAAAATCACTTCTCTCAAACTGTTGATCTATAGAGTATTGTCAAATTCTGCATACAAGACCACGTTCACTGTGTTGTCTGGAGCTAGAGGTTCTTTAAACTGAATTTCCACACGAAGTGGGCCTGATTTTATAGGGTGGAAATGTCCTTCGTCGCTGCCTTGGTCAGGAGTGAAATCAAATCCCCACAACACATATCCTCCTGCATATTCGTCGTACGAAATGCCGTGGCTGGTGTTGGTGCCTAACTGTCCTGTGGCTTCATACAGACTCAAGTAAGTTCGCAAGTAATTTTTCTGGACACCAAAGTCAGGTTCGAAAGGTCTGGTACACAATGCCTTGCCATCTCGACTGATTTCTATCTTTTTGACATTAAAGTGATCAAAGTGGAACGGATTTTCACCGAAGGTTCCGTTGAAGGCTGAGTTTTTGACGATGCCAATCAGCAAACGTTTGGGCAGCTGTCCTTGGAAGACGTGATCTTCGACTATGGATTGGGTTCCAGCGGGAATGGTAAATGTTTTCACTTCCACGCGTCGCACAGGATACTTGCCAGTGGTTCTGCTCAAGGTCTGACTGATGTCGTTGGCTACTTTAGGTAAGACTTCTACACGTCGCACGTAAAGTCTGGCTTCTTGGATGATGGTTTTGTACAGGTTGGCGGCATTGTTATCACTGGCCATCACATGGAAGGCGGCACTACTTCGATTCAGTCTCAGGCGTACATCTATTCCGTTCAACAAATACTTGTCTTGCAACCACATGTCCAAATGCAAACGATCCATCAGTTCTAAACTGCGCCCTTGTAAGATTTTCTTTCGTCGCTCGTTAAATCCCACATTGTGTGGGACTGCTGGAGTTATAGTTTTTTCATTGCTTTGCCCCGCCGCTACTGACAACTCTGTGTCGTTGAAGGTATCCACTCCTGCGGCATTCTTTCCCGCGGTGTCAGGTTTCCAGACCACGCAAGCATCCAGATGAGTGTTCTTGGCTTCTTTTCCGTACGTCAAGAGATTTTCCAAGTAAGCACGGTAAGGGTAAGTATCCATACTGCTGCTGACCAGTTTGTTATTCAAGTACAAATCTACTCCGCTGAACAAGGAATGCATGAAATTATTGACGGGGCCACTCGGGCATCGGCCGCAGGATTGGCGCCGCCCGACGTTTGCACTTTGAGTTTCAGATACAAGTAACTGTTTTTCAGATCGATGTAATCTTCGGTTTGTCCTTTGATTTCAAATTCGATAGGAGCTGAATCCGTCAAAGACGATACAGGATGAAATTCTACCCATTGGGATTCTTGCATCGTCATCATGGTAGAAGGCATGGAAAACAGATCCAGTTCTGACTTGGTACATTCGCAAGAATCTCGGTGCATCATTTTCAATGGCTTTTAGTAATCAAACACGTCTAATTCTCTGACTGTTCTTCTTTTCTTATTATTTTTTGAACTGCCGTGTGTTTTTTATGAGCTCTGAAGGGATGGTGTCGACGTCTTCTCTTTCTACCTTGTCCTTGCTGTGGAGTGGAGGAAGAAGTAATGCCAGGGCCAGAAGCGTGAAGCGAATTTATAGGACTCTCTCGGAGACCTAAAAGATCTTTGCCAGTGTGCATCAACACATTTTTGCCTGCTCTCATAAAGGCTTCTTTTGGATTTTGTTTGTCGATGAGAACGTTTTGCAAAAATTCTTTTCCTTGTGTCAAAGCGACATCTTTTAAGGCATGGAATCCTCGAGTCACCATGGGTTTCAAAATAGGGGCTACCGTCCGAAAAGCCGATTTTAACATATCTCCTAAACCGTGTCCTCGTTATCGAGCCACTCCTCGGTACACTGGATACATGTTTTGGCTAAGTTACAATGCGTTAGAGAACTTTTTTCGAAAATGTAGTTTCACCGTGACTTTTCCTTGGGCAACGAATGGTACACTTTGTCCCAAATCTCCTTTTATACTAATGTTGACAGTGTCAAAATACGATTTACTGACTGGAAGATAATGAGGGTGTACAAATTCACGGTGAACGTGATATGTGTTTCCACCACCTTCTTCGTACGCACCAACAGCAGAATCCACTTTGAAAAGAATGACTCTCAGTAAGGGAGCGGTTGTGTGTCCCACCACGTTGTACTCTACCACATCGGAGTACACAAACATTAAATTCAAACCTTCGTTCAATTCGATAGGGTGTTGAAAAAAATCTCCAAAATCTTTGCTGGTTTTGATTATTAGCTTGGTAGGTTTATTTCCACCCAAAAGAGCATACAATCCATAAGAAAAAGTGATGGCTAAGATTTTATCGTCGTTGGTTGTTTCCTTCTCCTTCCAATTCGAAAAAAATTGTATCAAGAGACGGCGTGCCACAGAATGGTAACTGATCTGTACCCATTTATTGGCTTTCTTTAAGGCATAGCCAAATTGGGCTTCGAAGATGGTTGCAATGGTGTCCACCAAATGTTGAGCCCCAAAATAATACCCCTCAGGAATGTGTATCTTATAGATACTGAGGTTGTGAGGATTGGTACCAACTTTGACTGTTCTTAGAAAACCCACATTAGGATCATTATCGTTCAAGATTCTTTGCACTTGCTCGCTCAAGATTTCCACTTCGAAATGGTTTGATGTGGTTTGTAGATGTTTTGGATTTGTGTAGGATAAATGATTTCTGTCAAAGCCACTTCCCAATGTGCGTCGTGATCCAATTTGATGGCCTGAGGTAATTTGGTCGTGAAACAACATAAGGTGTTGTTGGGAAACACCTTCATGGAACTGTCACTGGGTAACGTTAAATAAAATTGGTAGTTCATAGTAGGTCCAAAGTTGTTTTGGTCTCTGAGGAGTCACTCGAGTTCAAATGATGTTCAAATGGTTCCAAAAGAGGAGTGGTATTATGGTGACTGGAAGAAGGTGGTGGACTGGCGTTGGTCGTACTCCCGTGGTGTTGGCTGCTGTTGTTGTGGTGACTGTTGTCCGTCGTCGTCGTAAATTTCAAAGAGGGACTGGGTAAAAGATAACCGATGCAACTGCTGAGTAAAATGGTCCACAATTTTTGTCTCCTTGTTGCAAACTCAAATTGGCAATAGCTGCTCCGATGACACAATACACTACAAAGATTTGGCAGAAAAAGACGATTTGATTTTTAGGCACACGTTCTCCGCACCACACCCAGAGCGGTTGTTTTTGTAATTCTTGAAGAGAAGAAATCTGCGAAGGAGTCATCGAGGTCGTGGTTGCTGTGTTGAATGGCATGTTGAGTTACTTCTTCTTTTTATAGTCGACGACTTGGGAAGCGGCAATCCAAGAATCAAAACTAGGAGGATATCCTTTCCAACGTACTTTGACTTATTCTACTCGACGTTTGCCCACTTTGCGTGTTCTTTGTTCGAGAATGCTTTCGATGTCGTACAAGGCGTCTTCTTTTTTAGTCACTCGTTGTAACTCAGGCACGTAAAATGTTCCTTTGAGCACTTCACCGTGCATGTCTTCCAATTTATAGACGGGAGGATGGCGTCCACGGACGGGTGTAGTGACACGAAACAATTCGGTGGTCCAGTTTAGTAAATAACCTTTGTCAAAAGTGCGTTTGGTTTTTCCGATGCGAACCCAATCTCCCGTCTTCAACGCCAGCAAGGTTTTTTCTGAGGTGGTCTCCTCTGGGGTGTACCAAACAATCGATCAAACACGGTCACTTCGTTTTCAGGGCTGACTTCTTCGGGGGCACATCCGATGCTTCGATGGTGCGATTGATTGTACGCTTTGACCAAACGGGGTAACACGTCGATGTACTTAAGAGTGTGTTGATTTGTAAAATATTGCCACATGCGTTCTTTCAAAGTTCTTTGAAAACGTTCCACGATACTGGCTTTGGTTTCAGGATTTTCGGTAGTAAAAAAATGAATGTGCCTTTGTTTCAATTCTTTTTGAAAAGCTTGGTTTAGAAATTCGGTGCCTTTGTCGGTTTGCCATCGTAAAGGGTGACGACCACTTTGTTTCAAGACCAATTTTAAGGCACGTACCAATTCGGTACTGCTTTTAGAAGTCAAAGGCACGACCCAAGCAAATTTGGAAAACACGTCGATGACACAAAACAAATATTTGTGACCACGATTGTAGGCTACCAAATGAGAGACGTCGGCTAAATCAGCTTGCCATTGATGATCGATGCCTTCCACTTGGGTTGGACTTCTAGAAAATTTTCGTCGAATGGGTTTGTGTAACGTGTACGTCGATTGCTCTTGTAACCATCGTCGTACTTCGGGCAAATGTACACTTTTCAATTTACTTTTAGCAGCCTGATATAATTTTTGAACTCCTCCGTAACCAGCAGCATGGCCAGGATTGTAAAAAAGGCTAGCTAAATGTTTCTCCATGGTTGATCAATAAGTCACCCACTGTTCGATGCTACTACTTTGGGTGTCGTGAGGTTTGGACGAAGTGGCTTGACGCGTTCGACGAGCCACAGGAGTGGGCAGTGAAGAAGGGGTGATGGTAGGTTTCTTCTTGGTGGTGTCTTTTTTCACTTCAGTCTTGCTGTCTTTCTTTTTTTCTTCTGCTGAAGAAGGAGTGGACATCTTCTTTTTAACCCAAGCTTTCATGGCTTCTCGATGAGGGGTAGGAGAGGGTGTCAGCAAGGAAGCGGCAATTTGAGTAGATATGCCAGCAGACGGAGTTTGAAACACTTCTCGGGGCTCGTCTTCTTCTGTCATCCCCGTGGCTGTGTCTGTTTTAGTGGTGGTGGTGACTTTAGGTTCGCTTTTCATCAGGGTTTTGAAATCTCTCAGAGTGGGTGGAGCTGTTTCGTCTACAGCTTTTTGGTGAAAAAGTTGCAGACGTTGTAAGAGTTGACCGTACCGTTGCGATTTTTCTGTTTCTGACAAATCGCTTCGTTCCATCAGCGCTTGTAATTCTTGTTGTAACTATGACATCTCGTTGAGATTAGGATTGGGTGGTAAATGAGGTATCCGTTGTTCGTTCCAACGATGGAATTCCATCCATCGTTTGTAAGGAACTAAAGTCAGTTTTCGTCCTTCCATTTCATCCAAAGGTACAAAAATGTGTGGTCTTTCCAGAGAAGGGTGTCCTTTTTATCTTCTTTTTTTTATCGCATGACACCTCCTAAAAGAGGTGTAGGAATCGTTCCTAACAAAGGAGCCGCTATTTTTAACAACGGTCCTATCAGCATAGGTAGAAATCCTCCTCGTTGCACCAACATTTTTTTCTTTTGCTGGAGAGGTATTTTCTTTTTGACCATTTGGCGAACAACGTTCCGATGTTTGCCTAATTTTTGTTTCTGTATCTTGGACAAAGGTACCGTTCCTTTCAAGACGTTCAAACAACATTCACACACGGTATCGATGATTTCTTTTGGGGCTGTTTGAATGAGTTGTTTTCGCATGGGAGGATTGGATTTGGTCAGGACAGACAAGACGTCCCAATGTTTCGCCAGACGAGGTGGAAGTCCTTTTTTGGTTTTCTTCTTTTTTCGGTGGTGGCGTGCACGTTTGGGGGTCATCTTAGAGGTTAGGAGTAAGTCTGAAGTCTCTGGCAGGTCACCCTTCTATTTTATACTGGAACACGTCTCCACTGATTGTCTGCACGACGTACCATCTTCATGACAGGCCTCTCTCGACGTTGAGGTGTTTTCAATGGACTAAATCGTCTCAATTCTTCTTTGGATAAATCCACTAAACTTTGTAACACGCCGGTTCTCTCTTGGACTTTGGTTTTAGGGGAAGGTACTTTGTTCGCGGCCGCTGCCATGGCCAGATCAGCCGAAGTGGAGGGTCCCGACGTGGTGACTTTCGAAATGGGTTTCCATTTTTGCATCAAATTAGGAAACACTTGTCTTAAGTCCGGTTTGGCAGGCATCATCATGAAGGGTGGTTAAGAAGACGAAGAAGTGGACGCAAGAGAAGACATCGTCACTGCTGGCTGTCGTGGTGGTGTCTTGCGGATGTACGTTTGCGTCCTCGCAGCAGTACCTCTCTTGCGGGTGCCAGTGGTGGTGGTGGGTGTTTTCTTCTTGGCAGGACTTTTCTTTTTCTTGGGGGCTTTCTTCTTTTTAGGGCTTTTCCTTTTTTTTGGTGTTTTTGTTTTTTTTTGGTTTTTTGGCTTGGGCATTAGGATCCATTTCAAAAGTGAACGAATCATGACCCCTCCTAAAGAACCGCTCCCTCCAGGGGTTAAAATGATTTGTTTTTTAGTCCGTGGATCGATTCTAGGATCGGCTAGTTGTGACAACGCCCCTTTATGTTTTTGAAAAAAACGTTGAGTTTGATGAGGGATGTGAATGATGCCTTGCAGTAATTGACGTGCCGTCAAAGTAAACCATCGTAACACTTCTTTAAGACTAGCTTCTAACAAATGAGCACGGACTTGTACATTTTTTTCGCGACTGATGCCATACAAGGCACGAATCAATTTAGCCGAAGGATGAGCTTGAAAGGAAGTCATCTCGAAGACTGTGAGACAGAAATGACGTAGTGGATGTTTTTATAGTTATTTTAGAGAGTGGCTGAAGGGCTACGTGTAAATGACAGGACCTCCTTCTTGGCACCAATGGTGAAACAATTGGGTACGAAATCTCAAATAGTCGGGAGTGGTAGGTTTTAAGTCGATGAGTAAATACGCATGAGGTGTTTGAGTGGCATCGTCGTACGCATAATTCAACCAAGGAGTGCCTAACTGTTTGGCTAACACTTGCACTTGAGATTTGTCTCTGGGGCTTTTAAACAACACCACGCAATGAGCATTGAGACTGATGGTATGATGGGCTTTACTTTGTTGAAATAAATTTTGAGTAATGTAAATGACGCTGGCATTTCGATGGTGTCCTTTTCGTGTAAACCAAAGTTTAATTTCTTCTTCGTCTTCTCCTAACATGTCGTCGAAGATGACCAGATGTGTTTGACTCACGTCAGACACGATCCCATCGTCTTCGCGAGGGATGCCTTCTACAAACGAAATGGCTTCTCCTTGACTTTCACGAAGTAAGGTGTAAGACGGTTGCCACTCTTTGTAACACCACACGATGCGTTGAGGTTGACGATCAAACAGATGAGATTTGTGTTCGATCAAACGTTTGACAAATTCGGTTTTGCCTGAACCACTGGGTCCAGCAATCAACATGTTAAATGGATGGCGCAGATACAAAGCGTCCCAACTTTGACGATCTAACTTTTCGTCGATCACTTTGACCACAGAGGAAGAAGTAGAAGAGTCAGACGAGGCAGAAGAAGATGTAGCCATGACTGAGGTAGGAAGTTTTTTGAGAAGAAGACAAAAGACCCAAGACATTTTATACGTTTCATACACGTTTATTTTTTTTTTTTGTAAAACAAACAAACAAAACATATTTTACAAGTCATGAAGGACAAAAATGCATACCGCAAAAAATGGTCAGGTACAAGATTAAAGCTACCACTAAAAGAATTAAAGTTCTGTATAAACAAGTCAATGTACAACAAGAACAAAACACTGTCCTAGGAATGGAAGGCACAGGCACTGGTGGTGGTATTCTTCTGGTCGTCTTTGTTCTGGAAGAATGAAATGTCTCTGACGGAAAGGAGGGGGGGGTGTTCCTCAGGGGGTTGTATTTGGACGACGATGACGGTGTGGTCTTTCTCTGCTGTGTCAGGTTCTTCCAGGATTGTTTCTAAGGTCATTTTTTTTTTACTTGGATTTCAAGTGGTTCACTTTAGGAAACTTAGTGACGTGCCAGATCTTTGGCAAACTGGGCCACTTCTTGTAGCCAAGCATCGAAACCAATTTTTCTCCAGTCACGTACATCTTTCCAATTGTAAAGTTGTTGGTGTAACTCACTAGATAAAGTTTGACTAATGTCTTCTTCACACGGAGGTACCCCACTCGTCTTCATCACCACTCTCAACACTTTGAGTACAATTTGTCTTTCGTGTACCGATAAAGCATGAATGGTCATGTTTTTGGTTCATCAAAATAGTCCAAAACAACCACGGGTCCTCCAAAATAATCCAAGACAAACACTGATCCTCAAAAATACTCCACAACGAATGTCCTGGAAAACGAAATCCAAGAAATGCAGTCACTAACACACACACCACATAGCGTCCAATATTCAATGGAAACAGTTCTTGTATCAAGTCTTTATAATCCTCAAAGGTCTGAACACGATCGTTGACTTCCTTCCACGGAATACGTTTCACGAGTGAAGACCACAGATCAGGCATGGTGGGTTTTTATATCTAGGTTCCCAAGGTGGTTGGTATCTTTTGTGGTGGGTTTTTGTATCCAGGTTCCCAAGGTTGGTATCTTTTGTGAAAGTCTACTCCAAGGTGTCTACGATAGTCTCTCCTCAGAATCAATCTTCTCATACTTTGGAAGTAAGCATACTTTACAAATCGAGGAATGACTTTGAGTTTGCGTTACACTTGTATCGGGACCAACTCTCGGTAAATGCGTTCTCGCAGCTCCAAAGGCAAACCACGAATGTGTTCTTGTAAAGTATCCGACTTGGAAAGAAGTAACTCTCTTTTGTTTTCTTCACGATAGCTGTGATACTTTTTCCTCAGAATCAGACTTCTGATACGGTGGATGTCGCGGTAGTTTAAAAATCGAGGAATGAATTTGAGTTTGCGTTTCACTTGGATCTGGACAAACTCTCCGTAAATGCGTTCTCGCAACTTCAAAGGCAAATCACGAATGCGGTCTTCTAAGCTAGGCTTCTTGGTGACAAAATACTGGTAAATGCGTTCTCGCAGCTCCAAAGGTAAACCACGAATGTATTCTTGTAAAGTATCATCCGACATGCTGTTACTTCTTCTTGGCATCTGGCTCATCGTACCCGTACTCTTCTAAGGCCACTAAAGGCAAGAACTGACAGTGCGGAGACTATCTGGCATGTTCAATGTAAGCTGAGTCGGTAGGCTCCCATTGGTGAAGTCTCACACCGCAACTGAAACACTGAACTTTATCTCCTTCTCCCAAGTAGATAAATCCAGATCTGGCTAAAGCTTTGGCAGTAGTTGCTTGTAGTAGATATTTAGGCCACTTGTCTTGGAACGTCTGGAGTCGACTTTCAAACTTGGAATAGCCAGGCAAAGCCACAGGTATCGTCAATTCTTTACTCCTGTAGGTATGACATTCATGTGTACGTCCTGCATCGTTAGAGGGACGGTGAGGTCGTGCTGCATCGGTGATGTCAAAGCGTACGGCATCCGTCTCATCGTGTGAATCGCTGACGCCAAAGAGTACGGAATCCATCTCCTCGCATGGCACCGCATCGCACTCCAAGTCGTGATGGCACTTGGAGTTCACACTAGATTTCTCCCTTGGTGGGTGGGTGGCATGAGTATTCTTATTCATCTTGCTCGGTCGACGTCTGTATTTGCAATGAATGGTTAGGCTTGGAAGGGGTCCCTTTTTTATACTGCAGATCGGCGTGTCCGTAAGGCAAAGTGGTGTGGTCTGGAAGTCTCACTCTTTTCTGGTACACGATTTGGTACACTTTTTGTAAAGGGCGACTGACGATTTGGTGATTAGGTAACCGTACGATCTTGTGAGGTTCTAACGTGTGCACTCGAAAGTCTTCCACTTGTCCAGACAGCAAAGCATTTTTCAAAACCTCAAAATTAACCACTTGGCTGGTTCGATAGTTTAGGGTTAATCCTTTGACTTTACATTGGGTGTAAAGTTGGCCTTGTGGGTCTCGGTATCGGTAGCCGTAATTTTTAGGGCCACCGCTGGCAAAACTCAGAATGGTGTCTTGAGGGTGCTCGTCTGTCCAGGCTCCTAAACGATCTCCTTGGATGGTAGGGTGTGGGCAACCAGGGCGATGGATGTACATAGAACTGTCGATGTCAAAGTACAGGACACGATCTCCCAAGACTTCTAAAGCTTCGTCGTACAACTTCAAGCGAGCATGAGCGGTCACGTAAGCTGCAATGACTACGTTGCTAAAATGGTCGGGCTTTACAAACTTGCATTCTTCTTCAAAATTGACTAAGATCAAATCATCACGGACGATTTCGACGTGTTTGACTAGTTTACTTTTGTCGTCCACCAATTTAAAGTAGAGATAGGGATCGGTCAAGTATTCCGTCTTAGGTAAAATCGTACGTTGTGCCATTTTACCCCACAAGCAATTGAGCATGACTTTGGCAAACGATCTTCTTCCTTCTTTTTTTCTACGTCTTCCAAAGTGATGCCTTCGATGTCACGGTACTCTTCTTTGAATCGAACTTGGTCTTCGGGAGTCTGACACCACGAGGGATAGCCACTGGATTCTTGTTTGAGTTTTAAAAATTGGTTCACGTACCCCGAGAAAATGCCTGGATTCGAGGCGTCGTCCTTTTGATATTGTGCCGTGGTTGGAAAGTGCCAGATCTCGTACACTTTCAACAAACGGTATCCTCGATCCAGAGCCCGAAACAATTCGGCGCTGACCCACGTTCCTGTCAAAGCGCGTTCTTCCTCCGTGTGGTGACAGGGGTGATCTTGGTTGCACGTTTCGGCACACGTACGGCATAAAGGAAACATCAGTTTTCCTTGGCAATGATGAGGTAAGATAGGATGGTACAAGTGGGTCGGGGGTAAGACTTTACATTTGATCAATCCTTCGTATTGACGAATGTGTTCCACGTCGATGTGTTCTGTCAAGATTTCAGGGTGACAGGTTGGAAAACAAGCATATTTGCACACCCAAGGATATAACGAACACACGTCGATGTACTTGATTTCTTCTCCTTTTGATTCGTCTACGTCGTACAGCAAGCGAGTGGCATTGGTTCGTCCTCCAAACAAACTGTGGCGTGGATCCAAAGGTTCGATGTCGGCCACGTCGTAACTTTCGGTGATCCTCCTAAATTCAGGATCGGTTTTCAAACGGCGATCGTACTCGTGCTCCCACATTTCTACTACTTGGTATCCTTGACTTTCTAACTTGAGTCGTCGTTGGTAAGTGTGTTCGTACAACTGTTCCATGGTAGAGTCTGAAAAAGGACTTTTCAGGTTTCGTTTAGGAAAACAGGTAGGGCATCCGTGAAACAAGCAACCCTGAAACTCGTACACGGTGTGCGGGTTTTCTAAGTCCCAACCATCCACGGAATAAGATCCAATCTTCTTTTCTCCTCCTCCGTTTCTGGCATGTTGTATCCATTTGTCTTCTTTTTGACATAAGTAATGGAGCCAACGCAAAGCTTTGGCCGAGTATTGACGACTGGTAAAGAGAGACGTGTTGGAGTCTATGATGGCTAGTTCGTTTTCGGGCATGAAATTTTTGGTGTACACTAAGGCACAGGCTTTTTGTAGGGTGGACGCTTCTTTCAAAGGATCGACGTCTCCGTGATCTAGAAATAACTGTCGAAACTTTCCACAGCAACGGCGCAAAATGTCCACATCGGATCGACAGTACTTGAGCATTTCTTCTTGGAAGTCAAACGGTTCTGACTGGTGAGCGCGGTACCAAGCATGAAAGGCTTCTCGCTGTTCGGGGCGCATTCCGTCGGGGTCGTAACAGTTCACGTCAGGCAAATGTGGTAGTACGGCGTGTTGATTGGCTTCCGTATTGAAGAAGTGAGGAAAATATCCTTTAGCCATTTCTGTCATGCCAAATGTTTTTGGCATTCGACTCAAAGGCATGGCTAAATAACTCATGGAATCTTTGAACTGTACTTGTCCCACTTTCATGTAGATGAGTTTGGCTCCGTTCATGGTGACCATGGGGCGTTCGGTACCTTGTTGCGAATAATATTTTAACAAAAACTGTCCATCGTATCCCGAGAAATTGTGAGCTATGACGGTCGTATAGCGATGACAGTCTCCGTAGCGTTGAATGTCCTCTTCGCTCCAAGTGTCGTCGGTAGGGTCTAAAATCCATTCAGCAAACTCGGACAGAGTGTTAGGACCGCGAAAGATTTTTTCACGTCCTCCTGGAATCCTACTACAATGAGGACAGTGAAAATGGATAGGTTCTTGGATGCACTTCTCACAAGCCCGATGAGCCACGCAGAAATTGGGAATGTGAATGCCCGTTTCTTGCATGCATTCAAAATAAAAAAAGATGAAATCCACTTGGGTCTTGTTCTTCTGATCGCTCTTTAATTCTTTCTTTAGTGTATTGTCGTACTTTTGCATGAAACATTGATGATCATAATCCACCATCTGCTCACAAAAGCGGCATCTTTTCTTACAGGTACAAGTGTGTCTCTTAGGGTCATTGGTTTCAATCAGGTTTCCACACGTGGAACACAATTTCAAAAAGTCACAAGCACATTTTAGTTGGTGTCCTTGTGTCTTGCGATGCTGTTCGTAACAAGAGGGACTGACAAAAGTGCGTCGACACGTCTCACAATGCACGTGTTGTTCAGGAAGGCATGGCTTGGCCGCTAAACAGCCCCGACATCTCTGACCGCAATGAATGTGTCGCTCTCGACTGTTAAATCCTTTGTCACATTTCTCACAGTAGTAAGAGTATCCCAGAAATCCGGTGATACTGGTGATGGCATCGAAATGTTCTTGGTGGTAATACACGTGAATGTATTTTCCTTCGGGAAAATCGGGGCCTCGAAACAGTAGATCTCCGCGCACTTCTTGAGGGTGTACTTTCAAAGTGTAGCCTGGAGCCAAGACGTCTCGAAGTTGTTGCATTTGAGAAATGCCACACACGGTCTCTTTGGGGATGCCTGCTTTTCGTAACAGGAGTTCTGCTTCGTGTCGTTGTTTGGCTCTGTTCGATCGTCAAATGTTTTCCCAGGCTCTTTTCCATTCTGTGCTCTCGTTCTTGTTGGCATACGTTCGCCCCACTACGATGGCCTGAGCCAAGCACATCTGGTCTTGAGAATTGTCGATTTGGACGACACTCTGTTTGGTACTGAGAAGGTCGTCCACCAGTAACGCTTTCCTACTTCGTCCTCTCCCTCGAGGAGGGGAGACGTGAGTCATGTGAAGTGTGGCCTTTCCATCGGTGATGGTAAACTTTTCGTTAGATTGTTGAACGTGTTCTATTTTGGTCATGACTTTGGCTGGTGTTAATTCTGCTGGGGTGCTAAACTCGATCCAGACAGGTGACTTCAAACTGTCGTGATGAATAGACAGTCTCAATCGATCGTTCTCTTTGGTTCCGCATTGTCGCTTCAAGTTCTGTAACACAGAACCCCACAAATCGGTAATGAACTCGGCAGCTTTCTCGGGAGGCACTTCAGACTTGACGTCTTTAAAGTGAACCGTGTGAGTGTATGCCGTGGTTCTAAATTTTCTAGAGGTTATTTTTTGGGTCTCCCGAATGCGATAGTAATTTTCGGGAGCCACGGTAGTAGGTCTTTTTTGGTCAGGGGTTCTGGTGGTAGTGGATTCTTTGGGTTGGGTTTTGGTTTCAGGCTCACTCATCTCTTCTTCGAAGTCGCTAGCATGGACTTGAGCTAGCAGTTCAGCGAGCGGTGTTTCAGGCGGCACGAAATGTCTTCGTCGCCGTGGCCTCTTCGTTTCTTCTTCTTCTTCTGGTTTCTCATAGATTGGACGTGATCTTTTCATCTTGAAATCTGATTTGAATCTGATGGAGTTTCACACAGGAGACTATATATAGAGAGACCTTCTTACCCTCAGAATCAGTCTTTGTGATTGAACTTTCAAACTGTAAAGATGGAAGAGTCAAGAAGACAGATTGCCTTTCTAGTGAGAGAGATTTGCAGACAGTCCTTCGAAAGTATACCAGTAAGACTAAGGACTACTCCTCCTCTACCTCTCGAGATGAAAGTCAAGATACTTGTTATATCTGCCAAGAGAAAGGACATTGGGCTCCAGAATGTCCACAACGTCAAAACCAAAACAGAGATAAAGGGAAATATACTTGTTATCATTGTAAAGGAAAAGGACATTGGTCTTCGGAGTGCCCTCAAAAACAAGAAAACCTACCAGAGAGGGAGGAAGCCGAAGGATCTTCAAACCTAGAAGAAGAAGAAGAAGAACATATCTTCAAGAAAAGCAAGACAGCTAGACGGCTGGAAGACAGTGAGAATGAAGAAGAAGAACCCTTGATTCCTGTGAAGAAATTCAAGAAGAACAAGAGAGACAGTCAGTGAACAATGAACTTTTTTTGGAGTGTAATGTGATGTTCATGGTGAATTATTTTGTAAAAAAAAAAATGAGAATAGACCAGATTGGAAAAAAAGTAAGTGTTTTTTTGTTATTTTAGAGTATGGATGCACGCACGCCCTCACGCACTCTTACACAAAAAAAACCAAGGAATGGGGATTTAAAGTTTTACTTGATTTGGCAAAATTGATTTCTTTTCTAGAGATCTGGGTGGCCCTGAAAAGGACCGTTGGGGTGTTTGTTTGTTTTTGTTAAAACAAACTTATGGGCTCGACATGATTAACTTCAACTGTCGCAATCCTTTTCCACGACCCAGTCCTATTCCTCCTGCTGCTGCTGCTTTGTGGTAGTAGTAGTAGTAGTGAATGGTGGTGGTGGTGGTGGGTGGGGTGGGGTGGTGGTAGCATCTCACTAGTAGTTGTGATGGGTTTCGCATGTTTAGCCCGTGATGGTCTTTTTCTCTTAGGCTGAGTTAAAGAATACTCATACAGCTTTCTTAGATGCTTTAACTCACGTAAAATGTCTTGGAGTAGTAGACTCACCGTTTTATCTTCATCGCTCTCTTCTTTCTGTGCTTCACTCTTCTCCTCTTCTAACTTTCTTAGTTCTTCTTCTCGCTTTCTCCTTTCCTCTTCTTGCTGAAGAAACACTTCTTCAGCTTCTCTCTGCCGCTTTAAAAAATTTTCCAGTTCTTCTTGCTGTCTCTTTTTAAAATCGTCCATGACAGGCAGCAAAGAGGCTGATGGTAGAGCAACAGCAGCAGCAGCAGCAGTAGTCGTGGTAGTTTCAGGTACAAATTCTTCAGACAGAAAATCCCCAAAATAAATCTAAATTAAACTCTTCTGGTTGGAAGTTCAACACGGTATTAGTCGTCGTTGCAGGCTCACCCCAATACATAGTGGTCTTTGCGGTCTCCATTCGGCTGTCCAAAAAGTAAAATCCCTACGAACGCTGTGATACCTTTATACCCAAAATGACGTCACCCCCCCCCCCCCCCCCCGCTCTCTTCCGACCCGCTTGTAACGCGCGTTTGGATTGGTAGTTCATTTTGATCCATTTCAATCCGCTGGTAGGGTATATGTACGACCGCTTGTCTCGTAAAACTTCACCGGTTTTCTCCAAGACCACTCCAAAAGAAGAAACAAAACAAGATGTGGACTAGTGTCGAGTCATCCAGTATCATCTCGGAGATGTTGTTCGACCCAGCATTCCCCATGTATGTAAAAGCCTCATGGGCCATCACCAAGATCACAGAGACCGCTATCTGGAAACGTCGCATCTATATTGAACGACAAGGATGTTTAAAGCGTGTCTTGATGTACGGTCCGGAAGTCCGTAGAAGTTTAAGGAAAAGAAGACCCTCCAGGAGATGTGTATGTTAAATCACTTTAAAACGTAAACTATAAATGTGTTCATGAAACATGGATGCAACACCACGTTGCTTTAAATAACCCGCACGGAACATTTAATCAAGGTTTGACTGACAGACGTACAGACGTACAGACAAGGTAACTCTATATGCCCTTACCACTGTCATTGTGTAGCATAAAAGTGTCACTTAAATACAACTGTAAAAATGTGAACCAATAAAAGAATGTAATTCCGTTTTTGCAGATGTTTGTTCTTTCTAAAGATTATTAGACTGTTTGAAACATAAAGTAAACATTAAGTTTTAAAGTCTTTTCAACCTTACATCTAAGCTCAAACAGTGTTTTAGAAAGAAAATTAAATATTGCCAGTATTTAACAAGCGAAGACTACATCTTTCAGTTTGTCCCTTTGTCTGTTTACATTCATCTGTCCATTTTCCTTAACATGGTTGTCTATTGTCTTCGTGCATTTGTGTATTGTTGGTGAATGTTTTTATACGCGCGCGTGTGTGTGTGTATTTGTGTGTATAGGGCAGGAGGCCATTGTCAAAAGGACGGCCTGTTCAACCTTCGAGATTCGCATATTGTTACGTGCCTGTAAGTTTGTGTTTTTGGCAAAGAAATATTTAATTTAAGATTCGACAGACTACTCATAAGCGTAAGATTTAAAAAAAAAACAACAAATGTCTTCTTTTGAAAATGTTACTATTGTCTGAAAGTGCCAAGTTCGATTAATAGTAAAAGTTGCAAGCCTATTGGATGAGAATTAATGAGGAGGGATTTACAACTTCAATTTATAAATATGATATAGTACAAACTAAGTAAGTTGCGAACCATTAGGTCTGCATGGCTCCTTTTAGAAATGTTGGCACAACAGATGAATAAGCCACAACTGACAGACAGCTAGTGGTGGATAGGTAGAACTTGGGGATTAGTCAACTGCTTGGTTCATACAAAATTCCTAATGAGTAGTGTAGGATTGACACGTATTCTATTTCTTTATGTGTAGATATATATTTTACCTCTAGCTGATTCAAACTAGAGAAAATGTCTTTGATATGTAATCGTTTGGCAGATGATCAAAAAAATAAAAAAAAGCATACAAAACAAGATCGATTTTTTGCCTTGATACTGAAAAGGTAAAACTCCACACAGAAAGTATAACAACAGAGGATTGTGCTCAGGTTCCTTTATTCGCGGTAAGACGTAACAATCTATTAAATATAAAATCAGTTTTGTAAAAGTTCAAATTTACGAGAGACTATATCATTTTATTTTATGCTAGACCGTCAATTAATGGATTTTTTTTTACGTAATCTGCGGGACTTGAGCAAAGTCTCCTTTACAAGCACGTGTCCCGATCTGCATGGTACAGCCTTCCGAATGATCATTTCTAAGAACGGTGTTTTTTTTTCTTTCTCTCTCTCTCTCTCTCTCTCTCTCTCTCTCTCTCTCTGTATGTAGGTGTGATTTAAGAATTAATTTAATAATCTGAATGCTAAAAAGGCGACTTTCTGGAATTTTCAATCATGGTGAGAATGACGCATGACGTTTGACTTTTTCTAAGTAATTTTCTTAATCCAGCTCTGTTATACCGTACGAATATAACCCGCCTCCAGTCATCCCCCCACCCCACTTCCGGAAGAATTATGATCATCAAATATTCACTGGTTTTCACAGCTTTCCTCCGAGAGAGAGAGAGAGAGAGAGAGAGAGAGAGAGAGAGAGAGAGAGAGAGAGAGAGAGAGAGAGAGAGAGATAGAGAGAATTTATCCTTCCAAAACCCTAAGCAACTATTGTAAACCCAATGCCACGCTAAGTCGAACACAGAAAATGTTTCTTTCTGACACAAGTCGTCATCGTCTATCTATATGCGCTTATTATTATGTGTGTGCTAATTGCTGTCTGTATTTTAGGACTTCTTCTGCTTGCCATATATATTAGTGTAGAATATAACGAGAAATGAGACAGAGATAGGCAGAGAGAGATCCAACCTTTGAGCCTTTGTGTGAAAGTTGGACTTGACAATGGGGTGCTTATTTCGTCCAGCTGAGGCGACCAGATGGAAAATGGGTCAAGGAATGGGTAAGCTTGGAAAATATAACTAGTGTCACATTTGCCAAGGAAAAATTAAGACGAAAAGCCGAACACAAAATAGCCTCACTAGAAGCCATTGCAATCAAAAATAAAAATCGAAACAAATATCACATCAAGAAAAACTCGCTCGGCTAAATTTATGTGGACAGAATCGTGCAACAGTTCTTTTTGATCCTGCACCCGATGGAAATAGCCAGTTTTCAGTTTTAGGTCATCAGTGTGGTCTAATGGGAAAATATCGAGACCCTAATTCTCTTCTACAGTAGGCCATCAAACACCTCAGAGTGAACAGAAACTTCTATGAAGGTTTTATTTACGGAAAGTTTTTCGAACACATCAATACTATGAAGAAAGACGGCACATATGGAGATCATCTAACTGTTGTGGCTACAATGAAAAAGTACAATTCACAGTGCTTAGTGGTGTCCGCAAATGGACCAGAACATTCAGCTTTCGTGTCATACAATGGTGTATTTGACAAGGGGTTGCCAATTGTTTGCTTGGGTCATTTCCCAGAAAATATGAGTATGCACTACGTTAGCAGACATGTCGATAATGGTGACACCAAACACTATTTACCAGAAATAAACATGCATGATCGGTTTCGTACATGAAAACACCAATCATGCAAAGACCAAGGTCATCGCAATGGCGATGAAATGCACACAGATAATCATGAAGCGAGTAGTAAAAGACAAATACTTGATGAAAAGAATGTCAAGTTGAGAAACCTTTGCAACTTGATGATAAATATGCGCAGAGAACGAAATTACCGTAGACCAGGGGTCTCCAAACTTTATAAGACGAGGGCCATGCTAGACTTTTGAAGGGGGTTTGCGGGCCGAAGCGACTGTGAAAAATTTAAATATATGCAAAATTGTTTTAAAAAAAGTACAATGCTCTGGCCCGCGGGCCGTAGTTTGGAGAGCCCTGCCGTAGACGATGCGACTTCCAGTCATTGCCAAGAGAACGTCAGTGTCTTATCATTAAAAAATGTATACAGATGAATCCATCTTAAAGATATACACTTGAAAAGGTAAATTCTTCTTTTCGCCTGATGGTAAAAATGCATTATAATTCCTGTTCAGCGCGTGTAGATTGCTAAAACACACGTGAAAAATGTGCTTAATCCAGTAAGCGTTGGATGCCTTGCTAGGATAGTTAGGCCTCAGAGTTGTGTAATATTAGCTATCGGAAATATTATTAGATAACGTCGGTGGATAAATGGTACAGAACTAGATGTTGAAGTGGCTATGACAGAAACTGCTAATGAGTTGTTCAACACACAAAGTTGTTGTGCGCTGTAGTTGTTTTATCGTATTGCTTGAAAGTTCTAGTTTGAAAATAAAACTATTTTTGTTACAATTTGTATGCTTTTTACGTAAGAAACATCATGCACAAACTACATTAAAGAAGCTCTATTGAAAAGGTAAAGATCCTATTTTAAATTAATTTTTTCCTTTTTTTATCCACACTAATTTCTTTCATTTTTATATATGAAAACGTTACTAAACAAATTCACATTTTTAAATATTTTTTCCGAAAGTAGTTAAATTTCTATACTGCAAGTCACGATATTGAGTTTGTATCATTTATGTATTGTACTATATTTTTTATCATTAGTCACTAATTACTTCTTAAAGTAATTAAGCGGTCCCAGGTGCCCGAGTGGTTTAAGGCTATCGCCTTTACAAATCACTCACACATCTCACCTCTCTCCCCGTGAGTTTAAGTCTCAGCTCGACCAACGTAGGTATGTGAGAAAGCTTGCCAGTAGCTTCCCGTGGGTCTGTGGTTCTACCCGGTTTCTTCCACCACCGAATATACTGGTCGCCATTTACAACCTATCGTGTGCTGAAAAATGGCGTTAAAACCCACAAAACAAGCCTTATCTAATTCAAAGAATTTTAAAATTGCTTTGGTACGGATTATTTCCGTGTTAAGATCGTTTGTAGGCTTTTGCGCTTTTGCGTTTTTTTTTTTTACAACACGACATCACGATCATGGTGCTTAAAAAAAATCACTGTGATGATTTTTATAAGACATTAAGCAAAATCCTGTTTCTACCTAAAATATATCATAAAAGCTCAAGTTTAAACAACAGTTTCCAGAACAAACAAAAAAAAAACACACGTGAACGAGCTGCATTAAAACTAGTGATGGTGGAAAGTACTTTGGACTCAATGTTGGTGATTAATATGTCTTTCTTGTTCCACAGGTACGCAATCTCTTAAATACGAAAAGAGAGTGGTCTTAATAGTGTGTGAAATTATTAAAGTTATGGGTTCATGCTCCAAGGCTGAGAACAGAACTGCTGTAAGATTTGTACCTATAATTACGAGGCCCCGGGTGGCCGAGTGCTCTAAGGCGCTCCCCTTTACAGATCACTGACATCTCAGCCTTGGCCAACGTGGGTGTGTTAAAAATCTTGCTAGTAGCTTCCCGTGGGTCGGTGGTTCTTCCCGGGGTTTTCCTGGGTTCTTCCTCCACCAGATATACTGGCCGCCATGTATAGCCTATCATGTGCTGAAAAATGGCGTTAAGCCCACAACAAACAACAACATGTAATTACAAATGGAAAATGAAGTACTATAATTAAACACAACAAACAATAAAATACTGCTGACATGGACAACGTGAATAAAGTGACTGCTATGTCTCGCTATTCGCTAACGTGAGAGAGACAAAAATAAAAACCACAATAGGAAAATGTATGTTCACTACTAAGTTGACGGGCATTTCAATTCCAGAAATTGTGTACGATCTAGGGGAAATAACTCCACTGAGTATAGCCGAAATACGACGGTCATCCAATAACTAGCGAGTCTAACATGATAGAAGAATAATTATTGATACCATAATGTTGATCCTTTTCCACGATATATATTATTCTAAAAAATTCAAAACAAAAACTTTCTTTGTTTATAGTTTTATAGGCAACATTTTGCCTAGCAATAACAGAATGTTACACATTTCCAGTGGGATGGGTGGTATTCTAGGTTCCCCGTGTAAAACCCTTGAGACTGAATATAGTAAGCTCAATACAAAAGTGATGAAAAGTAAATATATAAGTAGCATTATAAATCAGATGCATAAATACTAATATACAGAAATCGTACATAAAACATAAGGAAAATAAAATCACTGAAAAATGACAGTCATGTTTTGTACAGTTTACTGTAGACAATTAAAAACTACAATTATTAATAATAATTAGCATTATATTAGACTAGTTTTATTTTTCAGAAAAACATTTCTTTGACCGAATACCTGGGGTGCTATATGACGCCGGCTAACAACCGACAGAATGAAAAATATTTCCACTTTTAAACTTTCCGTAATGAGTTCGTTGCTAAGCATCACAGCTTAAATCCTAGAAACTTCTTGCAGCAGAATATATTATAATGTTGTCAAACATGCATCAAACAATCACTTTCATATCATCATTATTATATTTTGTCAGTTATTGTTAGGGGGAAGAAAACAAGAAATTGGTGTTTCTAATGTTTCCTCAAAATTAGGAAAATGGCGTCCGTTAACTGTTCACGTGTCCTAGGAAATGACCTTTCGCTTTAAACCGTTTCAAGTTATCTCGTTCGATTGCTGCTTGTAATAAATATATAAATACTTCTAGGTTGAAAGCATTGTATAAAGTTATTGCGTTTACAAGCATGCAAAACACTGTCTAATGAGACTCGTATCGTGTATGAGCAAAATCAGAAGAAGAAAAGACAAGCAGGCCACAAACTGCAGCTATCATTTGAATAAATAGTAACATTGAACAATTTCTGAGTTCGCAAAATGTCAGATGTCTTTTTAAAATGAATTAAGTATCCAAGAACCATACAGTTCATTCAAACAAGAAAGAGCGGACATATCTTCAAAACGCAATCCCCTGTCCGTTAGTATGAACCAATATTCATCGATTGGAATACTGCAGTATGTCATCGCAAGGGACAATTACATTGTTAATAAGAAATATGGGAATAAGAGTGAAAATCCGAGGATAGGAAGCATAACCGCTGATCGTTCAGAGCAAAAATCACAAAATTACTTTTGACATGAAATAGAACGGGGTCGGGCTTATTCAGACATCTAAGTTATTTATAAGTGTTATCTGCTGATACTTATGATTCACGAGTAGTGAGAATTTTTGTAGCAGCTATCGAAGGTCCCGCTTATAATCAGAAGTGTTTGAAAAGATTATCAATGAGTGATTTTTCACCCTTTCGGATTTATCCTGTCGGCGTGCCAGATCGGATCGTTTCGGGTGAAACCAAACATAATGTCGGGTAACATAGGACATCTTGTACTTTTTGTGGTTTTGTTTTGTGTTTTGTGGGTTTACCGCTATTTTTAAGCACATGCCATGGTATACATGACAGCCAGTGTATTTGGTGGAGGAAGAACCCGGGAAGATCCATGGAATAACCAACGACCCACGGGAAGCTACTGGCAAGCTTTCTCATATACCCACGTTAGCCGGAGCCGAGCCTCGAACCACGCGGGCAGAGGTGAGATGTGTGTGTTATGTAAAAGCGAGCGCCTTAGACCACTCAGCCACTCGGTACACCCGAATTAAAAAAACAAAAAAAAAAAACAAATCAACAGAGTTAGTTAAAGCTATTCAGTTATTAAGCTGTACTGTACATTTATTTTAAAATTATTTTTATTGGTCGTAGCGGGAATGAAAACCGTACTACTGTGTATGTGTATATCACTATTATGTTTTTTTTCCAGCTCTCTATACATTAATTTAAAGTTGAAATGTAAAACCAACAAACGCGTTTCCTTTGTAGTTACTTTTCCACCCCGACGCCCCAATGTTATAACAGATAATTCGGAAGTGTTGGAACCAGAATGAATCCTACGAACATCTGAAGGGCATATTTAACGAAGTTCCTATGGTTGCATTCATTAGACCAAAAAATGTGAAGGACCATCTGGTACGACAGGAGTAAGCTGCACTATCAATCCGAAGTTAAGATGCCGAACATAAAACGTAATCAATCCTCTGACATGCAAGATCTGTGGCACTCAATATGTTTGCGAAACCGTTGATTTCAGAAAACGAATGAATAGCCACAAGAGCCACATTCGCAACAAAATCAACGCGAAACTTGCCAACCGCTCCAACTCGTAAGTGATTCTAACCTGAGGTGGACCGATATAGAACGCACACGTAAGGAGCGATATTGGATATTTCAATTGAAACCTCACGGGGAGTTCGGCCTAAATGAACAAGTCTAACCTTCTTATTGCAATCTTATCATAACTACAGCCAGGCATCAATATATCAGACGTACACATTTTTGCGATAATATTTACCCAAGTAAATATTCCATAACTCTTTACATGTATTATTGGTAATCTTCTTTTTCTTCTTCGTCTTATTCTTCTTCTTGCTATTATTATCATCATTTTATTATTATTATTGCTATTATTATTATTATCATCATCATTATTATTATTATTATTATTATTATTATTATTATTATTATTATTATTATTTGAACTCTTGTCCGTATCCAGCTATACCATGCTCTTGATATTTTCCTTAGTACCTGAATGCATAACTTTACCGGGATATAATTTCCTTTGCACATTTTGATGATGGCATTGATTTATCGCTGCGCAAGGTGTCAGTCCTTTGTTCAAAGCCTGGAATTAGGTCAAAACACTTTGGTCCTCTGCGTGGTACGCATGATAAACACTTTGCATTATCTGCACATAACGTTTGTTGGGCTGATGGCAGTATCACATAGATATGTAGTTTATCCGTTTTAGACCGTTTTTGTTTGTTTATTTCCCCGTCACGTAAACATGTAGGAGTCCAGACTTTTTCTTGACGATGAGCTTGTTTAGCTCGAAACGTTGGGAAACTGTTTTGTATATGCGCCGTTATCAATTTTTGTCGCACTATATATATATATATATATATATATATATATATATATATATATATATTGTTATGTATGATGTTTATATAATATTATAAATATTTTAGGAAATTATAAATGTTTCTTGACTTTAAAATTTGCTTATAAAAAAACATGTTTAACTATTGTCCCTGAATTAGGTTGTTTACTTAATATCTGAGTTCAAGGATGGTTTTTGGAAAACAAGTTGTTGATTCAATTTGAGGTCAAGGTTGATTTTCTTTACAGATGAAAGCAGAAATCTCTTTAGAGTTATGTGTGAAAAGTCACACATTTATTATTCTAGAATATTCTGTCATGTGACTTATCTTTATATATACCATGTTTAGTGGACAGTTTTTCAGTTTCGACATTACCATCAGTCTTTTAAAGAGCCATTATAGTTGTGGAAAACCATTCCAAATTCTGAGAGCGGAACTATTTAAAATATTCATAGGAGTATAAAAATGCTCAAAGACGTTTGGATTTTGGATTTTGAATTGATGATTTTGGGATTTATGTGAACTTATTCAAATATATTTTGAAGCATTTCATTTTGGCATATCATCACAGTAAAGACTACTGGCACATCAGGACATTAAAGACCATTGGCACATCAACACATTCAAGGATACAACCATTCATTCGGAACATTCTATATTGAGGACTTGTAATTAGGACACTTAGACTTATTGGATTATTTGGATTTTAATTCACATTACTGTAAGTGTCTTTTTGATTTCCATTTTAATTATCTAGAAATAAATTGCTTGTTGATTTTTACTTGATTTGTTGGTTTCACTTCCTTTCGGTTACATCATTTTTCTTAGACCATAGAGTCGTAACAATATATATATATATATATATATATATATATATATATATATATATATATATATATATATATATATATAATGAAGGAATTCATAGTTTCATGAAAGGTTCTTGAAAGAAGGAAAATAAATAATAGTCAGGACGGCTTTTAGGTTTGTAAATAGCAATAGATTCATAGGACAGTCATTCGAACAGCTGGCTAAAATTTTAAGTCTTGATAAATATATGCAAACATTAAAGCATTTTGGCGAAATGAAATGCAACTATTTTGAGGAAATAAATTTACCCATACGAACATGTGTATAGCTTTGAAAGGTTTATTGAAAAAGCTATACCACCAAAATAAAAGTTGTGCTCATCACTTAAAAACGCAGATACAGGAAATGATGATTACCAGTATGCATATGAAAATCTGTTTGGAGTACCTGATGGTTGTGATACTGGTTGTGTATTAGAAGTAGACATGGGAATTTCAATGGTTGTCTGTGATTATTTTAGAGATATCCATTAGCTACAGAGAAATTTATTCCAGACAAAAAGTACTTTTCTCCCTTGAAGAAGAAGTTACTAAATAATTACAAGCCAACTGCTTAAAAGCTAGTATGTACATTAAAAGACAAGGAAACGATTGTGAGACATTACAGGAACCTAAAACTCTACATGTAATTAGGTTTAAGATTCAACATAATTATTATGTTCCTTGTCTGAATTGCAACTGTGGCTTAAATCATACACACATCTTAAGATTAGTTTGATCCAAAATACCACGAATGTTTTCAGAAAAGACCTTTCTAATAAAAGAATAACAGGGTATTCGGTAAACAAATGAATAATTTGAGAGAAAGAAGAAGAAGAAAAATATGTGTAGATGAAAATATTTTGAGATGCAATAATACATGAAGGTTCACCAAACCCATCTATGTGACATTTACTGTTTTAGAGATATCTAAATGGCTGATACAGACAAATATTAAAAAAAGAAATACGGTGATATAATGAAACTTCTTATGACTGATACAGATTCAATATACATTCACGTTGAGACATACAATTTTACAGCGACATGAAAACTAACATCAAATTATACGGCACTAATGACTCTACAATGGACAACGTACATGGTTTACCAAAAATGAATAGAAAAGTGCTTAGATTTATCAAGGACGAGTTAAACATTATTCCAGTTAGGGAGTTGTGTTCATGCCAAAACTTTATTGATTTAGGACTGACTACAAAGAGAAAATGCATGCAAACGTATTATACATGTAAGATTAAAAAGAAGTTAAATTTAAAATTCAAGATGTACAAAGATCGCTTATTTGATCACGAGGAAAAGTATCAAGTGATGACTATGCTTAACTCATACAAGTTGTAAAGTTGTGGAAATATTACTTGCACATTTTGGTTGACAACATAAATGCATTACCTTAAGGACACATACATACTCTATAGTGATAGTGAAATTCAAATAACATTAAAGGTTTGTTCTCTTTATTCTGTTTCAGAGTATATATAATTTCTCATTTTATATCTTTTGAAATAACACGCTTGTCTTCAAACACACTTTTTATTGCTATTTTATTTTTATATTTTTTTATATTAGTTTTCGTTGCGATAAAGATGTAATCGAAGAATTTGTGTATTCACTCTTTATCATAAAACGTAGTCTTTCCACAAGTAGTTACTCCACAAACTATCATGTTATGAGATATCTTTAGATACATTTATTTAACACAATATTTGTTTTAGTTGATTGCTTTGAATGTTACCCTGAGGGTCTCCATTTTCTTTACATTGATTTGAAAGCGGATACCTTTGCTGTATGTTGGCTAATTTTCGACATTCTCCGTGGAATCTGTTATTGTGTGTCCTTCACAAATCAAGCCAGATGGAATGATTTTCCGTATACAAATTGCATCCATTTATGCTTCTAATTTTTGTGCGCTTTTGTTGCAGATGAAAGAAATATATTGTGGCTTCTGTAAACTGTTGTATCAATTAAAAACTGGGAACAAACCATGTTTGGCACGTATGCTAGCGATTTTTGTTTATATTGCTGAGTTATAAAACTGTACAGAATTGCTTTCTCGATTTGTATTGTACAGTATTAAAACATCTTTTAAACTCGTCGTGGGAGAATTGAGTCTGAGGTTCGTTTAAGTTGTATTGTGTGTTATGTTGATGATTCTCTACACAGTTATGTAGTCGTAGAACAAAACAATTCCAGTTCTGTAAGTGTTAAAAACAGAGTGTGCAATTGATTTCAATTTAACAGTATCACAGTGGAGTCAAATGTTTTCCAGTTCGTAGTCTTGGCTTCGATCTTTATCACATCCGAGTCTTTGGAAATGTAATGTTACATTTGGAAGAGCACATGGATACAGCGGACAATGATCTGTTAGTATCTGGAGCTTGTTGATATTATAACCGTGTCTCTACACACTACAAAATGTACACCTCCAGCAGCAGTTATTTGCGTATCACCAGCTCTTGAGCGAAACTTGCTCTCAATACTTAACTCAGTGTAACTTATTTAATCTTTTTTGAACTATCTGGATTAGTTAACCTCAAAATCTTTGTAAGTTATAAAGATGTTGTAGTCATTTAACATGAAATGATAATCGCTACCTTATGATATGGTGATGTATTTCACAAGCAATTTACCCAGATTGTTTACCACTGCGATGCTAGTATCTCCTGTCACCTTCATATCAAATGACACGATAAAGCCTCCCGGTACAACCAATATATTTGAGCTAGCTTTGGTATTGTAATCTATAAAGTTTGTTCGTGTTTAATACTGCTCGGGGTATATGTGGTACAATGATGTGCCGGATTGAAGTGTTTAACTCCTTATGATATCTTGTCCTGCTTGTGAGGAATTGTGTATTTACCGTATATTGCTATCTTTCATATTTATTACCTACATAATAATACCAACATGCACACTAGCACCCTGCATCACTCCAAACTCTCTGTAACTTTTCTAGTTGAGATTGTAAACTGACATAGCTTTCCTAGCGATTGTTTTCTTATTTTATCCGTGTCACTTGTCAAAAGCATCTATCTCACTGTTTATACTACGCTCTCTTGGATGTACAAAATTTTAGATGACAGATGTATCAGTTACAGTGTGCACTTTGTCTTGTAGATAAAATGCTTTTGCTTTATTGTTTGTAGGTCTTCAATAGCAGTAGACAAGTATTTACAATATGTATAAATAATTACTGTGCATCTAAAAGCTATTTCTTTGCTTTCATTAAACTGTTTATGTGGCTCTGAAATTGTCTTAGCTTTTTTATCATTCTCTGCTCTGGCAGTTAATTGTTTGCCTACGTGTTTTTCTCCATGTTTGATATCATTTAAATTTCTATCCTCAAAAGTTTTAGGTATTTGAGAATCAACTTGTTTTTGTCACAAGAATTATATTAGTTGCATGTAAGTTTTGTACTAGATTTGGTAATTGTTGAGTTTTAAGTCATTGTTAATTGTTTGACTAAGTGCAATAACTGTTTACTTTGTATTTCATCTCAATCTTTAAATGACAGTCACTAGGACTTAAAGATTCTTGTCCGTGATATAGTTTAAGATATCGTTCCGAGTTCATCCGAAACACTGTACTACCCAACAACAAAATAGTGTCCACAATGAAATATATAGTTTTTCATTGATGTTGTCAACTAGATCCATGAATATAGATTTCTTTCTGATGGAGACCATAGATTGAAATATAGTGTTCTTGCTTCGCAGGTAATTTATACAGAAACAATTCAAACATCCGAAATCTAAACATTCTGTATTTACTTCTGTTTTCTTTTCCTGTAAGCTTCTTAAATACCTTTGACCTTGTAATTTCTTCACTTCCTCTAAAAGTTTACGTTGGCAAAATTCTTTGATATCTTTTGTTTTTGTGTTAATTTTTCCTGACTCGATAACCCCCCATAGCTGATTTCATTGTCACTAATCACTAAATTTACCATGTCATCTATACTGTTCTACTTGGTGAAGCCATATGCTACTATGTAATCAGGTTTAACAAGTTTGTTGTAAATAACTTTTGTATTAACAGCTTTTTCAACAATACATACCAGTGTGGTACTAACAAAAAAAAAAAAAAGAAAAAAAAAAGAAAAGAAAAAAACATGCAAAACGAACAACTATGCAGGTAATTTGCTATATCCAATCCAGCTACAGGAACACAAATACGGGCTGAAACCGTTTCTATACCTGCCCTCACCCGATTCAAAATGTTTGGTGCTATTTTGTATTTATTTCAGATATCTATAGTGTTCAGTCTCCTTGATCAAGCCATTTGTTGAGCTCATTAATGTTTTGCAGGCTAAATTGAAGACCATTATCCTCTATAAGCAATGCAGCATACAACGATGGGGCACTTGATACTTTACTCTCTCTCTCTGTCCTCTCTCTTACACACACACACTCACACACACACACACACACACACACACACACACACACACAACTTGGACTGTGTAGTGGTATCCGGTTTTATCGACTATTTAGATGTACAGCTTCTTACAGCCTGCTTACGTTTCAAGTAGTATTGTTTCATTTTCCACACCCCTTCAGAGATGCAACGCAGTCTTTCTGTGATCTGCTTTTAAAACGGAAATGTAGTCATTTGGACCATTAAAACTCATTATATTTTTTCAGATGCTATTTATCAAACGATAACATCTATAATTTTGTACACGCTTTGCTAATAATTGAATAAAACGTTTATCTGGTAAAAGCTCATTTGCTGTCAGGAGTCGGGTGAGAACTGACTAAGTGAATTATTAGCATTACAACGTCTTCAATATTCATGATTTATGATGGATAAGTTGTAAATTTCAAAATATCCCGTAGGCAACAATAAGAGGAGAGCTTACTGTTCCATGGTATATTGGGTTGATAATGTTTGTTTGTGTTAATTTAATATAATGCTTATTTTTTATTTCGCTAGACATTTGTCCAGACAGTTAAATCGTTTAACAGTGCACATTAGACTTTACATTTGTTATACCAGTTGGTCAGGTAAAGCCCATATGCTTTCAGGTAGTCAAATGAAAAGTGCCAAGCTGAAAATGTTATTATTAGTTTTTTATAAATATTCCGAATCCATGTTTGATGGCGTACATATTAACATCTTAAGCAACGTCTTTAAAAGCAGGCTGTATGCAACTTTGAGGACAGCTTTAAATATTTAGTGGTAAATGGAGTTAGTTTTTTTGATCTGCAGGTCAAAAGCTTTTCTATTTATCACCCAAAGAATTGAAACTTCTCTGGCATTGGATTGTATGTTAAAAAAAACTTGTACTCCCTTGTATTACTTTGATTTGGTTGATTGCACGCTGTTAAATTCAATCTCATTTGCAACTGAATGCTGAAGATTTGTAAAGACACAACTTTACTTTTAAACTAAAAGAACAAGATGCTTAAAGTCATCTACAGCGCCTCCTATAAAATAAGAGATTGAATTGCTTGGACAACGTAGACTGAATGAATGTTTCATTTCCTTCAGGGAGTGTGATTGCAGCATCTTGTGATTTTGTTGACGCTTGCTTTCAACCGTGAAACGTTCAGATATAGCTTCTTTTTAATTCTGTCAACGTTTAACCAGTTGACTTCCTAGTGGATACTGTGGCTTTTGTGAAGTAACCTTTTCAAGTCCTTTGCAAACCTAAGATTTATCTTCCTTTCTGTCTTCACCATCTTTAAATTATTTGTACCGCAATTTGAATATTAAATCAGTATAACTCTGAATCTGATCAATAGATTTAAAATTTGGGTCGTATGCGAATTTTGCAAACCTTGTGCTTACTGCAAACCTTGCAAAAGGCATATACAAAAATACAGAAAACAAATTTTGTAGCAAAAACAAAGAGAACGACAAAAGAAATGTAAAACAAAAGGTAGAGACGAAAATATTACTTTAACGTAGAAGAGAGTAAATTAAGTAACATTACACAATAAGTAAAATTTCAGATTAATTAGCACTATGAGAAGTAACATGTTAAAAGCGTGAAGGCAGAACATCAAATCAGACACACCATTAAAGCTCGATGTAATATCCATCAGCAGTGATTTTCATATGAGATACCTAAAACGTTTACCAGTTGTCTCTTTGTATGTTCCAATTGCAATATCTGTGATCAATTCCTGTTTGTCTTCTTCCATAATTGAAGATAATAAGTTATTTAAAACTTCAAACTCCTAATTCTTTGTCAAGTATTGCCTTGCATATTTCTTCGTAATTTATATAATGAAAACAAAAATGGTTGAAGAGTGGGGGGGGGAGGGGAATTTGGACTCAAAGAATGTGAAAACCCTTATACGATGATGATACTGCCGAAACAGGACCAACATAAGATGTAATTCAAGCTACTGATGCTGTGGAGAGCAAACTATTGAAGTTTTGATGAAGTAACAGGTATAATCTTTGGACAAAAAATAAAAAGAAATTTAATTGGGAGAACTATTTACAGTTTACAGATTCTAGTCATAAAGTTGGTTTATAAAGTAGGCGTGGATTTTTTAAGAAAATGTACAAGAGGTATGTATAAAGGTATTACTAATGAAACATGCATACAATCCAAAGATACATACAATCCAAAGATACATACAATCCAAAGATACATACAATCCAAAGATAGATCCGGTGGTGAAGTTGTTTTAAAATTCACCCATAAAAGTGGTATAGAACTTTTATCACCTCGTTCAATACAGAACAAAATGAGGATTTAGCTAACCAACGTCCAGATTCTTCTTCTACCACAAAACATCAAAGAGTACACCATTCAGCTGCTGATTAAGAGTAAATTGTCGGAGAGAGAGATGGCAGGATATAATGATGATGTTGAAATTGCCACCTCAAAAATATTACTTCTTGAGATAGGACTCGATATAATGACGAACATATAAGAAAACTTGAAGGAAAATTAAGGAAGAAACAAATGATCATGAACAGAATGTATTACAAATCAACCATATGAATGTAAAATTGAGGTTAGAAGTAATTTAAACTATCGAAAAGTTGGACAACATTTACAAGTTAATAATGGAAATAATAATAATAATTTAAAAAAAACAAACGATAATAAGTAAACTTCTTCTCGGAGAAAGATAAAAGAGTAACAATTATGATCATATATACAGCGATAACAATGACAATATCAGTGGTTGCTGTGTTTATCTAATGTTGCGCCTTCTCCACTTTCTCCTTAAGTTTCTATTCCGAGCCAAACATATTCTTGGACAAAACCAAATTTTGTATAACAATGTAGGTACTTACTTGTTTGGTTTAGCCTAAAGGCAGCAGCTATGCTTTGAATCATTGGTGGTGTGATAAGTTGTTTGCTTAGAAGCATTTGATAAATTGTTGTGTTTTATTTTTGAATACGTCACATTACTTTTTTTGACATTGCTGGGTGTGTTATTTCCATTTGTGATCAAAGATGTAAGTAAAGCATCTAATATAGTCACAGGTTCGTCGCTTATGCGAAACCGTAAACTATTGATGCTGCTGCA
This sequence comes from Margaritifera margaritifera, assembly GCA_029931535.1. NCBI lineage: Eukaryota > Metazoa > Mollusca > Bivalvia > Unionida > Margaritiferidae > Margaritifera > Margaritifera margaritifera. The sequence goes on from JAQPZY010000365.1 coordinate 46,135, forward strand.
ACCATTTGTATCAATATACATTATTGTTTATACGTCCGAGAATCTGATAACATTGGAAGGACTGATAGTAGAAATATCTTGATCATAATTCTTCATCTTTATTTATTTTCTACCAACTTTGTCTCCCTTTTTATTGCCTACAATTCCTTGTCATATAATCACGGATTGTGTATCCGTCTTTAACATGCCGCTCTTTGCTACATCGGCATTAATATCTGGGTTTAATACCAGTTTAAACGATTCACTGAAATGCTGTAAATTCTCATTGTTTCCAATAATACTACCTATTTTTGTTTCAAGTAACCCAATACATAAATCCACACTTGATGTTTTCCATAATGATGGAGGTATGTTTACTGATGTGTAACGAATGCTACTGTATCTCTCAATTAACTTTGGTAAAGCATCAATATAATTTCTGGTATCACTTTGTGTCAAGTACTTCCACATTCCAGTCTTCGGATTTCTGTTAAACTCTCCGCTACAGATGCTTGTTTTTCATTGTCCAATAATTTCCTAACTGTTTATTGCAAAACTCTTTTTCTCATCAAACTGTATCTTTTCAGGTTTTCGCTCTTTGACTGATTTCTCTGAAGGCATCTTGCATGTCATCTCCCTTTTTAGTTTTTACTTCTCAATCTATGTATATTTCGAGAAAATATCCACTACTGTCAAGCTGTGTTCTATCGTTTAAATTTTGATATGCTTTGATGTCAACAATGTCTGCCTGCCACTGGTCATCCATGTGACTACTATAAACTCTTATGTAGCGAAATCGTGTTCTCGTTTCCTTGTGTAATGTGTAGGTTGATTGTTCAGTTAGCCCTTCTTTCAATTATATTTTCACTTTGTTCCGTTTGATATCTTCCCATAACTGGTTTATATTGCCGTAAGAAACTGAATTTTCTGGATAGGATTGATATTTAAAATACTGTTCTTTGTTGGCCATTTAAAACAGTTCTAAAACATCCAGAGGCGTCTGTACACTTTATAAATTGTTTTTCGTTGTTATCCATAAACCTACACGACACCTATCTACAACTGGTACTTTTATCTTCAACAATTTTATATGGTTCTTCAGTTCTTTCAGACATATGAATGATTTTACTAAATTAGACCATTCCTATGGCTGAATCTAAACCAGCCACTTTATAGTCTGAATCTGAATATGCTGTTTTAAATCTAACGTTGTTTTCATTAAATTCTATGCTTTTTGTCGAAGCGTTGTAGATTGACGTTGTAAAAGTTACTAGATCTTCATTTTGTACTGTCATTTTTCTCGAAATCTCGAAACTTTAAAATAGATATGGGTAGAACAGAAATGTTCGCGAACGCGATTTGCAAGAAAATGAATTGTCCAGTGCCTTGGAGGTATTTTCGATATATGTGTGGTCAAGAAATCTTCTCGTATACGACTAAAAATTTTAAAAGAAAATTAAAAATTAAAAGGGAATGGTCCAGAAATGTTATAGTATAGGGATATGACAGTACAATTTGCAAGGAAATGGTTGGTCCTGTGAAGTGAGTATTTTGCATATAGGGATACGAGATTTGAAATTGCAAAATCATGATTGGTCTAGCAATGTCCATTTCAGAATGTTTGATAGCAGACGCATCAATAAATATCATAATGTCATATGTGTACTGATTTAGCGGTTATCAAATAGAGCAAGCATCCAAGAGGACAGCAAAACAATATCTCATGACGGCATTAGTACAAACATGCATTCCTACACTGTAAAAAGTTAATGTTAGTACGTAGAATATTAATTTCGTGGACAATATCGAAACTATATTGTAAATTATGAAGAGTTTTTTTATTGCATAAAATAGTCTTCATTGCATTCTTTGGTTGTTCTCTTTTGTTCGAAATCTGTATTTTCTGCCGAGGCATTCAGTCCCAGTAAATCAAGAAACATCGAAAATATATAAAACCGGACATTAAGCTTTTTGTTTATTTATACCAATATAAACACACGTGTTCCCGTCGAAGACTGCTTCACGACCGGTTATCATTATTAGCGGTAAAGTTGAATTAATTCAATATCATTTGGTACATATTTAGTTTGTTAGACATTTGCTCTCTATCTTTCTTTCATTGTGAGTCTCTCTTCCAATCTTTGTACATATCCATCTATCCTTCTGTGTAAGCCATTGCGAATATATATATACATCCATCGATTGATATTATTTTTTAGGGCTTTCATTGGCCTGACAATATATCAAATTGAAGTAAATGGTGCAAACCGGAAGTCAAAAGTAGGTTTGAGTATCGTTATAATGGTATCACGGTACCAATTGTTTTTCCATAGACCTTAATGTTAATATTTGGTGAAATAAATATACCTTCTCTTCTACTTCAGCTTGCATGTCACACACTGTCATAGAGAGCAATGTTAGATTGCCAATTTGACAGTGATAGAACCAGGTACTCTATTGCATTTAAGAGAGATAACTCTGCTGGAACTAGACGGGGGTAAGAGTTATCCAGTCACAACAGACACATTTTCAGTGATGTGTATCACATTTTTAAAAAATCATAAAAAATACAAAACATGATCTACATATGAATTAACATAATCTCACATGTTGCTAAGAGACTCAACTTTTTTTTAAAGCCAGACAGAAACTACAACTCTTACATAATACACCAATCACAGCTAGTTTTGTTGTTTATTTCTGAATACAATGTTCCCTACTCCTTAAGCTCCGCCCCCCTGGGCTTGCGCAATTGGTACCGTGATACCTAAAGGCAACTTTCCAGTGATCATGTACATCCTTTCCGTAGCCTTGGTGCATGCGCGGAAGCAACAGGCACAACCACCACCTGTAAATGACGGGATCCTGTTGGAAGAAAGTTTATATATTACAGAAGAAGGCGAGAGTTCGTATTTACTGCAATGACAGCAAAGTTCATACAATAAGATGAAAAATGGGCCATTTTAGAATTCAAGATTTGTATAAAATGGGACATATGTTGCAATCCTGGAGAGTTCAGCAGTGCCAATATGTGAACGACCTATTTTCCGAGTGCGTAGTTATCCATGTGCCATGCTATGTTTTTGTTCTGTTTTTTAACGATCAATTCATAATGCCTGTGTGCCGTAAAGTGTATTATCCGAAATGGGAATAGTCCATATTATTTTGTAGACTTACATCGTTTTCCCTAGTATGATAAGTGTTGCAATTAGAACAGTTTACATTGATTATTTTCATATACATGAGAGAAATTGATCTATAGACAGACAGACAGAGAGAAAGGCAGATAGATATATAGATAGATTGATAGGTGCACACACAGAAACATATATAAGCATGCTGGACGAACTGACGTATTCAAGACGCAGTCATAGGTTGACATGAGACAAAACTTGATTTACAGAATTTAGGTTCGATTGATCTTAATTTGACAGTAGACAAAAAGTTTATATACAGAATGTATGATCAATTGAGTAATGGATTAATGAGACACGAAGTCATACTACATAAATACAGGCAAAAAGGTAGACACGTTCATACACATACACCGAGGGAAGGATAGTCGGATAGATTTTTATATATATATATATATATATATATATATATATATATATATATATATATATATATATATATATGTATATGTATATATGTATATATATATATATGTATATATATATATATATATATATATATATATATATATATATATATATATATATATATATATTCCTTCACTGATTTATAGAGATATAGATACAGAATAAAGGACTATGAAACAAACAATACAGTGAGGCACATCATAGCCAAGAGAAGAATGACAGAATACAAGGAACGAAGAACGAAAATTCTGTATTAATTACTTTTATTAATTTTTTTCCTCTCCTTTTCTTGCAACTCAGCTGCCCTTCAAACAAAATAAAGGTAAAAGGCAAATTTCCAGCATGGTATGATTTTCTGATAGTATTCTCATGGTAATTTTATTTGACCCGAATGTTAAATTATGTTATCGAAGACCACATAGTGACATATTTCAAATTTGGTCAAATTCTGTTTAAAAGTTTTGGAGAAGAATTCATATGCATATTTGTCCCCTAATTGTAGTAACAGTGGCTATATGTGATAACGGATTGCCATTATTTGTATAGACACTTAACACCCTTCATGTCAGAGTGCTTTCTGTTAATTTTGGTCAACTGTTGAAAAGCAGCTTTTGAGTAGAAGTCGCTGAATTTTTTGTTTTTAGTATCAGCCGTCATATTTGGTCAGGTTGTTTTAAACGTTTAATTAAAAGTCTTTTAACTGTTTTTCTTCTTCTTCTAGTAATGGCGGCCACATATGATCGAAATCATTTGCAAAAGATATAAAAAAACAACAAAAACAACAAAAAAACAAACAAATTACTAAACAAAATAATAAGAAAATTGAAAGGCCTTTAAAAAGGCCTTTTTGAAAACAGGATGTTTAAAGTTGTTTTCTAATTTTAGTAACAGATGTCATATTAGACGACAGATCAATATCTTTTATAAACAAAATAAAAAAATAAAAAAATTCAAAAGTCATTATAACAGACTGTTCTTGACGGACGACACAAGACAGACGAAGGGCCATAGCATAAACTAACTCTGTCTTACGGACAGGTGAGCTAATAATAATATTCGATAGTTACAGACAAATGACAGACTGACCACACACATTTTATAGAAAATCTTAATACTTGACAGTGCCTGCGGTTGATGTACAGTGCTACGCACGATATGATGGTAGATCATATACTGACTTTATCTTTAAAATATTAGGGTGCAATATTCGTTGATACAAGCTTTGCAATATTGTAGCAAAATATATTCCATTTAAAATTAGAAAGCATTCCCACCCCACAATTCCGTTGGACTGTTCATGGTAAGAAAAACTGTGCCGTCATATCGTACCTACATTGTAGAAGCTCATTAAATAAATCAAACAGTTTGTAAACGATTATATTAAGCACACAATAGTCTGTACCATGAAGAAACATGTAAAATAAAAAAATATCAAAATGATGCATACATCTTCATGTATGTTTTCCTGACTTATACTTTCCTTTGCAATTCTTTTAATCTATTTAATATATATATATATATATATATATATATATATATATATATATATATATATATATATATATATATATATATATATACAATTTACGACCATGGATTGGATAATGTTGATACATTAAGCACACGGTATCTATTCATTCTACATTCAATAATAATCTTTGTAAAAAGCATACCTTCCTCAAAGGAAAAATGATGTGGTCCCTTTTGTGTCCTTTACAGGCAATTTTCATTATAAGTATCCAAATACACAAAAATGTTGATAGATTGAAGCCTGTCTAATCGGACATCCTTTAACAAAGTAATATGTTTATATTGGAAAAATTTTGCAAATCCTTATTCCTAATTTTATGGCGACATATTAATCCTCTATGTAAATCCTTATTCCTAATTTCATGGTGACATATTTATCCTCTATGCAAATCCTTATTCCTAATTTGATGGTGACATATTTATCCTCTATGCAAATACTTATTCCTAATTTGATGGTGACATACTTATCCTCTATGCAAATACTTATTCCTAATTTCATGGTGACATATTTATCCTCTATGCAAAGGGCACATGTCCTCAAGGATAAAGTTTGAATGTTGACTTAAGGGTCCTTTATAGACAAGCTCCAATGTGTAAATACCTGAATATACGAGCATACAGGTAAGAGATCCACTGAGTGTTACTTTGAGGATCCATTATAGACAAGTTCAATTGTGTAAATATCAGAATATACCTGCATACAGGTATCGATTTCACTATGAAAACCTTATTATATTACTTCTCTGTTATTAAGAACTAAAGTTGTATTTAAAAACTTTAAAGATATGCTCGTGATCATCCCACTTAATTTTCCTAAAAGGATAAGATGTAACTTAGCTCCAACAAAAGCAAACAAACAAACAAAACAAAAACAAAAAACCCCACTAAACCATACCGATTGTATCGGTACATTTCACAAAAGAATGAAAAATTATATAAAACAATGTATATTAACATTTAAATCTAGATGTAATACAAATTATTACCTCATAAACAAAATTCTCGGAATATGATTGATCAATTATCAAGATACATAATCCAATAATTATGTTAAAATATTACACTGCTGGGTGTAAGAACTCCAACTAAAGACAACCTCCACTTAGAATGCAAAAAAAAAAGAAAAGAATAGCTTATTTATCATTTAAATATATGAAATTATTTTATTATATTGAACAATGTGTTAATGGGTGGATTATTATCAGTGGAAATTATCCACAAAAATCCTAGATTTTAATTAAAGCATGTTGATTCGCCAGACGTTCGGCATGGCTCTTTTATGCTGTTGTTATTGGCTCAAGGGAAGTAACTGCTAGAACTTATGATTTGTTGTACACAATCCTCTTCATAGCCAACAATACATGCTAAAAGCTTCGCAATGCCCAGTAACAATTACATTTTTGCCCAAAAAGAGCTATTTTTGTGTCTGAAATATTTATGAGGTAATACTTTTATTACATGTTAGTTTACCGGGGTGTACGGAATGTTATAACCGTCTTGAACACCATACACCCTTCACCTCCTTCTCCGACATACCTACAGCCATATGTCTACGGACATAATTACTGCCACTCGTAGTGTACATTCTGTGTCTTATACAGAACATACAAAATAAAATTTAAAAAAATATTCTAATATTACACACAGCAGTTCCACGCTATATCAATGATTTCGGATACACACGAATTGTCCAGAACGACGAGATCTTCGGAAGAATGAAGCATGAAACGTATAAAGTGACCGGTAGTACTAGAAAGGGTAGATAGAATATGTAACATACGGGTTGTGATTGAGCAAACATGTGGAGTTTTCTTATCTACCCGTACCAAATATGAGACAACCTAATACCTACGGTTTGGTCTTGTGGCACACGAACGTGTGTGTGAAATAGTGCCGTCTCCAAGCCAATTAATACTGATTGGTGATTAATTGGGTGTAAGGCTACACCTGTCAATCACTGAGACAGCTAGTAAATCAGTCAACCAATAAAACTGCTATCATGCGAAACCTCCCCTCCCCCTGGCGGCTAAAGTCGCACTGAACCTTGGTAAGAATTATCCGCTTTTATTGTTTAGTCTCAGTCGTTAAAAATGTACATGTATGCGTTTGTTTTCTTGGGTTTAAAACTGGTGGTTATTGTATCCGAAATATCGAAATAGCGAGGTTCATCATATGGAGTGACGACTGTAAATCAGGAATCTACAAATATAATGTTAGATTCTAAAGCAATCAATGTTTGCTTTTTTCACAAATTTGTGATCAAGATAGCTACACCTTCATCACTTAACTATGACAATAATTATGTACAAAATCAATCAAAATCATGCTGGTTAAGTCCATAGTGCATGTCATGTTTAGAAATTTCTCATTCAGGTGGGGTTTTGTGACATAATCAGAGATTGCCATTGCCTGCCTACAAGAAATGCCTAATTCGGTGTGGTGAAGGACTCGGCCTTTTCGGCTTAGCATATACTAATTTTGAAATATAATTCAAAGTTAGTATACTTAAATTATCTGCACACAAGTTTTCAAGCCTTCAGTAATATTTTATTAAAGTTTCTTAAGCACCTGAAATATTGAGTACTAAATTTGACGATTTCATAAAGGATATTGACCGCGTTTTCACCTCTGTCGAATGAAAGATCACTTCAGTATACCCCTAGGTAAAATCTATGATTTTTATTGAATACTTCTGGTGGACAATTAAAATTTAAAAAGCTGTAATACATCAGTGACGCAATCTTGATCTATATAATCAAGCATAGGTTTTTGATAACATAATTTACGGATTAAGTAAAGATGCATCACAAGATATTGGTTATATTTAACAATTTATCAGTGATCAATGACGAACGATATCCAAGTCTACAAAAACCAGCAAAGATTTAGATGAATATGTACATTAATCCAAGACAAAGTAAATGACAGCCCAAGATGTGAATACTACAAAAATATTGACATCTGTGACAACATTAAATTAAATATTCTATAACATTAAATACATTATCAAAACATATTGGCTTCAAACAATTCTAACAAGTCAAAGTACTTGTTATACAGAAAGAAATAATCACAATTACAAAAATAAGGGTACAATTGCCATAAAAGAATAGTGCGTCTTATTCTAGAAAAATGCATCGCTTTTACATTCTGATCTATGTATAAATGGGCAACCGCAGAGGAGTGGGGTTGGGTGGCCAATGGGCAATGGGGGGTGGGGTATGCAGTATATATATATATATATATATATATATATATATATATATATATATAGTTACAAGACTTTCGTCCCTTTGCTTTTGGCTTGCCCCCCGCCCATCCCCCCCTCTCGGACAATATTCGTGAGTCGCCCATGTATGTATAGTGAATTATTTATCTTATCTTTCCTAAATTTATAAATTTAATGTTTTATCATAAATTCCAGAATAAAATATTGATGAAATAACATATGTACTGACCGAATTGCAAGGACATTATTTAATCTGTGGAGCACAGAGTCGTACCTATGTTAGGGTCAATTCCATAAAATGTCATATCTGTATACATTACTTTCATTTTAACAATACATTACTTGATGTTATACAGTTGTATGAACTACTACTAATTTTATCCATTTTGATGTAAGTTGAGAGCTATGCCACCATCATTCTTCACTCAAATATGATCTTTCCTTCGCATTATTCTAACAGCCCACCGACTCGATATGTACACTGAATATTCATCTGACAATTCCTAGAAAATAATGCCCAAGGGATATCAGCCAAAGTAAAACATGGCACAAAATTGTTATAAAGTCGGCAGCATGCGAAACGTTGGCACTACAACAATAACCTACTAAACAATATTATGTAGATCATGTTTTACACAAAAAATATTTCATATTTTATGTGAAAATATGTGAGTGTCCTAATAATAATTAGATAATAGTTAGAAAAATGTGTTGATGGATATTACATTTTTAAAGAATATTTAACTCTGATCACTACTCCTAGCACATATATATCTATATACTGAAGGAAGGTACAATAATATTGTTCTTGTCAATATGCCACGTTCTTTTTCCTTTATATAAATCTACATCCTTTAAACAAATACCTCTTAAAAATGTACAATATTATTTATAGATGTGCGTAAAAATAAATGAATATAAGTTGGGACTTAGTACATTAACTATCACAAATCATCCAATATGCAAAATTGAGGGTGAATATGGAATAGAAAATTTGCAACTAATATATGAAGAAAAAAAATTCACCAAATAAAAAATATATATACTTAAGCATAGCGAGGCAAAGTGATGTCCAGGGCCAACTACCAAAATTACGCCCCCACTCCATTCGTATTATTTATGATATACGGTACTCTTACCAAATTGCCGCCCCCTAGAAAGTGCAACTCAGGGCCACCGCCCCCTTGGCCCCCCCCCCTCCTCACTACGCCACTGACCATAGCATTGTGATAAAATGAAAGTCTTCTTGATGGTAACCGATTTGTGCAATAACAAATACAAAATCCCAAAATTTAAAAGTGCAATAAAACATGAAATTCATATGCGAAACTATTTTTAAATGACACATTAAATAGTAACACGTGAAACAAGTGAAGTTTTCTTGACATATATTGAGATTATTCAAGCTTTCATCATACAAACAAACTTGCTGAGGCCCAGACAAACAATTCTTAATCTTCAACGAACTTATCGTTAATTTCTTTGAAATATGAAATAATAAAGTCAATTGTACTTTATAAATATGATACTTCTCTCTTTCATAATCAATATAAAATGAACATATGTATAAATCTGATACTTTTTCTCCTTAGTCAAAGGAAGAACAGAGACGACATAACACAGTTACAATAACCAGTACAGTAGAATTATATCCAACTTAAAGTTTTTCTATAATAAGTATTAGAATTCTGAACTGATTATTGTTAATGTTGACTACTGGGAATTCACTTTAATGCCTGATGTATCAACATTTGGTGGACTTCAGGACTGCCACTTTCCAAAAAAGTATAAGGCTCAATTAACAATGATGATCAGTCAGTAAAAACATTAGGACCCTCTCTTCAATCAGTGAATTTAAATATTGACAAAGGTCCTTTCCAGCAAAAACATGTACAGGGATACCTACGAAAATAAATAAATTCACATTTTTTCTTATTTTTATTTCATACTCTGAGTCAATGAACTCTTGGGTAAAAGACCAGATATATTACAAGAAAAATATGTCCATGGATTATAATTCTGTGAATTTATAATTTATAGATGTGTAAAATAATACGCATTTTCAAAAACTTCTAATTTATTTTGCAAAAGATACAGCTTTTTTAGTAAACAGTAGTAACAATCATAATAGAAAAGAGATTGGTAAAATAACGCATATACATTTTACCTATTTACATTGTATGGAGCATTTATTGCATATACTTTAGCTATTTACATTTTATGGAGCATTATTGCATATACACTTTACCTATTTACATTTTTTATGGAGCATTATTGCATATACATTTGGCTATTTACATTTAATGAAACATTAATGCATATACATTTAGCTATTTACATTTTATGGAGAACTATTGCATATACATTTGGCTATTAACATTTTATGGAGCATTAATGCATATACATTTGGCTATTTACATTTTATGGAGCATTATTGCATATACATTTAGCTATTTACATTTTATGGAGCATTAATGCATATACATTTAGCTATTTATATTTTGTGGAGCATTATTGCATATACATTTGGCTATTTATATTTTATGGAGCATTACTGCTTATACACTTTACCTATTTATATTTTTTATGGAGCATTATTGTATACATTTTGGCTATCTATATTTTTGATATACACTTTGGCTATTTACATTTTACGGAGCATGAATACATATACATTTGCCTTTAAATTGTATGGAGCATACATGCATATACATTTGCCTTTACATTGCATGGAGCACATGTGCATATACATTTGCCTTTACATTGTATGGAGCACAAGTGCATTTACATTTGCCTTTACATTGTATGGAGCATGAATGCATATGCATTTGCCATTACATTGTATGGAGCACAAGTGCATATACATTTGCCTTTACACTGTATGGAGCACAAGTGCATATACATTTGCCTTTACATTGTATGGAGCATGAATGCATATACATTTGCCTTTACATTGTATGGAGCACAAGTGGATATACATTTGCCTTTACATTGTATGGAGCATAAATGCATATACATTTACCTTTACACTGTATGGAGCACAAGTGCATATACATTTGCCTTTACACTGTATGGAGCACAAGTGCATATACATTTGCCTTTACATTGTATGGAGCATAGATGCATATACATTTGCCTTTACATTGTACAGAACACAAGTGCATATACATTTGCCTTTACATTGTATAGAGCATGAATGCATATACATTTGCCTTTACATTGTATTGAGCATAAATGCATATACATTTGCCTTTACATTGTATGGAGCACAAGTGCATATACATTTGCCTTTACATTGTATGGAGCATAGATGCATATACATTTTGCCTATTTACACTTTATCGAGCATGAAAAATGTAGATGTGTCTGAGATGCAAATCTTGCCTATTTACTAATTTTAATGTAAAAAACTCGACACCAAATTCAAATCTTTTGCGTTGGTATGGTGATTTAGTGTTAAGGCAATTAATGTAAGAAAAGAATGTACGTGCAGACTGCACTTTTGGCTTTCTATGTGTGATCAAATGTGAGAGAAGTGCATACTTGAAAACATGTATATTTTTCTTTTGCCTAAGTAACAGACTAACTGAGTCAAGCGAGTGACATAAAATATAGCGATATCTACCTGAATATTCCGTATTATGCCACTTAAAAGTCTTCTGTTGAATGTAATATTAACAGATGCACATAACTTTTTATACCCATATAAAGAAAATGTACTGCATATGTACTTGACATATTGAATACATATTCCTATTGTTCAAACTATTGGAAAACAAGATTGTGATGAAAGTGTACATGTACATTATGATTCTGATTATTTACATTTCTATGCAGTGGAAGATGGTTATATTGACCTCTGATCTGTAAATTTAAACATGTTGTTTGTCTATAGAACCTGTGAATATACTGTATTAATCATGTGATGCATAAAGAAGCTTGAAATCAAACTGTATATTTATATTGTGATTATGGCAATTTATACTTACAGCGGTATCTCAGGACATAAAGAGAAATGATCATATTATGCTAATTTATTTTGATCTTATCGTCTAGACTTCTATGAAAAAATACAAGGTTAAAAGTAAAAAACATTAGTCACCTCTAGCATGTTATTTACACGATTGGCAATTTTGGAATTGATACTTCATTTGATGCATTACAAATATATCAGTGACATTTCCTAAATAGATTTGAATATAAAAATAGACGTTGTGCTACATACAAAAGTATTTGTGTCTTCTATACTTGATTTACATTTTACTACGTCAGATTTGCAGCACACTTGTTTATCTCTGTTAGTAGATAATATTTTATTTACATATCTATAATATAAGTACACATATAAAATTGCTTTCTTAGCTTCAGATAGATTACACTTCGATTCCAATGATATTGCAATAAAGCGAAACTTCATAAAGTTTAGCAATGCTATAGAAATATTTGTATATGTATGTATTGACAATAAAATCATCAATTCCAGTTCTCCAATGCACCCACTGTACAACATTTCAAAATGATATGTTTACACTATGAATAACATGCTGATATTCAAACCATTTCCATTTTCATAAAAGATATATAACAAAATATTCACAGTCAAACATATTGTCTAAATCAGTATTGATGCAGTTGTATTGACAGATGCAGGAAATGACCACTTACTGAATATAAGCAAAATCTTCACAACAATTAAAAATAAAAGCTTCTAGGTATGGATGACACGCATGCATATAATGTTTATATTTATGAATATGTACATATGACAAAAGGTTGCAATGATAACAAACAGGGATGAGAATAATTAATTTATCTAAAACAGAAAGATCAAATTTCCTATTGTCAAACGGAAGTAATACAGCCTGAGCAAGTTGAAAATGGTCGTGTAAGCTTGCTCATTTCTGTATTCAAATTCAGAAATTTCATACATCATTTCTTGTGTACAATTTGCACAGGACAAATTTTTTTCAATTTTATCTAATGCATGCTATATCATTTACAATATGAGAAACACAAATCTAAAGAATTGATTATGTCAATTTTCATTTTATCCAGGGCTTTCCTGTACGTCATAATAAAAACAAAATATTCACATCATGCATATAAATACCTGTACATAATTGAGAAACGCTTTCCAAAGAGAACAACATGAACATATCATCAACTATGGAGTACCAATACAATAGGCACACTGTATTTTGTTTTTACCTCACAACCAAAGATTGTAATGAAGGTTTCACTTCCTTTATTGGATCCCACCTTATTTTATTGTATTAATTTTTAATATCCCATGAAAATATGGAATATTCTGACTGTTTAATGCTGAAGGTTCAACTATGAGAATAATCCACATTGCCAGGCATTGTCAATAGCCAGAGGGATTGGAATGGAGGGTGGGGCAGCTCATTGTAAATCTGTAAAAAGATGAAGAAAAAAATTAAATTTGTCTGTAATTGTTGGTGATCTTTATTGACTAAGCTGTTTATGTAGTATTTTTAACAATGTCTGACAAACTGTATATCAAGCTTTTACAATTTGTAATTATGCTGAAAGGGTATTTCGTTACTGTCAACGATGCATTAAGGGGAAACAGTACTTTAATTTTGCTATTACTACATTTTAAGGTTTATGTTCCCGTTTTGTTTATTGTACCATGCATTTGAGCCATATCACTTCAAATAAGCAGAGCAGAAATTATACATTGTAACGAATCAAAACTGATTGGAATACCTAGCATATATTATTGTCATTGCAAATAGGTAAAACACTTTCATGAACTGTCCCTAACAAAATCAAATACATTATTTTTAGTTTCTTAAACTTTACTAAAAATGAGAAAGTCAAAAACATTTTCAAGATATTTTAGAACAACCCATATAAATGTACATGAGAGCATATTCACATATGTCTTCACACCGTAGTGGTCATCAGTTCAAACCATAGTGATCACTGATGCACCGGTGAGTAACTTCAATTTCACAACTACATGTTTAAGGGGTAAATTCAAAATTAAATGTGAATCTTGTGGACTTTGTAAATATTTGGCGATGTCGTGGAAACAAAAATAATTCTGCCGTGCCAATTTAAAGACATACGGCCAAAGTACATGGTGTAGTGACAAAAACGGACATATAAACCTTAATTATGCTCTCTTGGTATTTTCGGTTTGTTACTATATAAGATATGATTAGTCTTTCGAACCCTGCCCAGCAAAAACATTCATTAAACTTTTAAAACATTCTAATTCTAATATTTAATACCCCAACAAATTAGATAAATTTGGACCATTTATATCTCAATCATATATTTTTCCATTTCTGTAAATGTCAATATATTACGGTAGAGCAAGGTCTTCTTTAATTATCAATGCCATAGTTTTTCGATCTTTTGTCTCGTTTGATTATTACACATGAAAATGCAAACTTTCCGCAATACACGCCTTTAAAAAGGACGTAGTAAAAGGATGGCATCAGTTATCAACAATCTGTTGCACACGATCATTATATCAGAATAGCCGCTTCCAATATACATTTGTTACTAAGTAACAAAACTGTGAATATAGACAATTTCCACTGCCCTATTTTAAGCTATGGCTTTAAAACTGTTCAACAACAATCTGTCACAATTATACAATTATCTTTCGCCTGATTAGTTCATAGTTTGGACTGGAAGATATGCCCACCTGTAGACAACCAACCTATCAACTTGGAATTGAACAAATCTTCGCATTAGCTAAGAGATAAACTATTTTCATGGTGTTTGTGGTGCATCATTTACCACATTCAGTATATATCACGCAACTTACGTTAGAGGCAACTACTAATGAAGACAGAATGCAGGGAAGGTATTGATTTCATTGAAGACTTGTATCATGTCCTCTTGGTATGTTCTTATTAGTAGGTTTTATATTTAAATCATCATGCGAAACAAAATCTGTAAACTCAGGAGTGGGACTTTAAAAAAAAAAAAAGTTATTTAGAAAAAAGTAATGCATTACAAACTTGAATTTTTTTCTGGATACTAGACTATTTTCTCTACCTTTCTACGTCCACTTTTCCTTCAGTCAAATATTTAAATTGGCACTGGACAAAGAACAACAACAACAACAACAACAACAACAAACTGACAAATGTTGTGCAGAATAGGCCTGATGCACCCTAATGCATATCGTAAGATGCGACTAATGGAGGCAAGAGCCGTGTTATAGTGGTTAGCAGCCGGACTCGTGATGGAAAAGGTTGGGTTCGAATTCTAGTATCAGATCAACCAGGGCCAGCTATCATGATGCGTCTTTCGGCAGCGCATTCTACTCTGTTTTCCTAAATAATCTACTTGTTTAACTATGCTGTAAAACATCAAACCATATCAAAGCATTGTTCAGGGTAATTCTTCGGAGAAAGGAACGAAGAAATCGAAACATCACACTCTTTTTGTATTAGTTTATGTGCTGCAAAAACAATACCAACATTATTGTGTACGCATGAGTGACAGAAATGTCAAGCAATTGGAATAATACACGGCCTTGACAATGACTATATTGGTGTTGCTTTAATTGAAAAAATCTAGCAGTTAGTTTATATTCAATGAGATGAAACAGTGCTATATTTTCTTATGTCAACAACATTATGGTTTGTAGCAATGCCTAGCTTGTTAAAGTCTGTTGACTGTTATGGAAAAGTGAGCACAGTTTCATTAGTCTATTTGATGTTTGTCAACAAAGTTATTAAAAGGTCATCTTTGCTGCATGCGAGAGCTGAGAAGTGCATTCTCTCTCTCTCTCTCTCTCTCTCTCTCTCTCTCTCTCTGAGACCTCAGAGACACACAAAAGAAATCATTCAAAAGTCCATCACCTTTTTCGAATCATTTAAAGTACAACAGTATTTAAAGATATACTGCGAGTTTCTGCAGCTGCATATTCAGAACACTGTTTAAGAGAAAGCAGAACTTTGTCGCTTATGCATATCATTGTGCTATTTCTACACGGTTACGGTAGGTTGTAGATATATTTTGGCAAACACTTGAGACGTTTCCTTGTTTATATGTCACAAACTATTGCTCTCGTACGTGCGACAACTACTCTATAGTTATTTTAAACCTTATTTTGCACAAAATCAATATCAAACAACAAACAATTTAATCATGGCAATATGATAATACAAGATTAACTTCTTCTAGATACTAGTTTTGAGAGAAGCGTAATTGTTGGCCAAAGGTGATCCAGTTGTTCGGTCAAACGATACCGTACTCAACCATACCCCATAGGATGGCCTCAGCTGACCTCTAACAATTTCGGTCTTCAAGACAGCTTCCAATTACGGATACATCGCGGTGCACTCTCTGAGAACTGATTCTTTGTTATCTGTATCTCCTCCCCCCTCCCGTCTCTAACAACACCAAACAAACTATTGGCTCAACTAAATCCGAATTTGTGGGGAACAAAAGAGTATATTTTAACTTAATCTCATGAAATAACTTTTACAAACTCGCCATTTTCAAAAATTAGCTATCCTTCTTACTTTAAAATGGAAAATGGATATACCAGATCATAGCAATATGTAAATACTACCGAATTACATATTGTAATTTCACACCCCCAGGTCCTTGTGGGCTTGGTAGGTATAATTGGCCCGATTTGTTCTCCTGCATGTCATCAAAGCCGACTAATGGCTGCAGTACGTTTCCTGTGGAATGCGTCTCGTGATGATAAAAAGGGTGTGGTTTGCATATACAAATGTAAACCGTATATTTTAAGGATTTACCCTTTCTGCATTTATGTTGGTTTTGTATACTTTTTTGGTGGGGGGCAAGGGGGGGGGGGGCGGGGGGGGGGGAATTTCCCAAAATCTTTACTGATTATCTGTTCTCTCTTAATGTATATTTACTTTTGGTTTAATGGGTTTTTTGTCATCCTGGGAAATTTGACAAGGTTTTAACCTCTACCATTGTTGCTACCTAGCTTGGTCTCGGCAATATTAACCTCATACATTCATACATACTGAAGTCCGGATTAGGTTTCGATAATTCAATAATAATCATACAAGTAAGCAACAGTTATTGTATCAAAAGAGTGCAGGACTAGAATCGAACAGCGGCTTTCGATATAGCATTCTGCTTAACCGATTCTGACTTTACATTTTATAACAAAAAAGTTATACCTACCTCAACTGTGCCCACCTTCAGCTGAGGTAATTCTCATCCACCAATTGAATAACCCTCTCTGCTATTTCAAGAGCAGTTTTAGCCTCTATATCTGTATACAATTATCTGGATTCTGTGTCCTGTCCATGGAGTCGGGGTACCTCATCCTGGTGTGTTCTCCTAGGGAAGCCTCCATACTCATGACCAAACGCAAAAGATCCTGACTCAAACCACCTTTTCTTGTAATGTTGGCGAGCTGGTGACTTCTATGATCCACTTTGTTTGCATCTGTTACGTACACTGCAGCTTTCAGAGCTTTCTCTGTCGCCTTTTAGATATGAGGTAAGTTTGACTTTATTGCTAAAATGTGATCTAAATGCACCAAAGCTTATTCTTCAAATAAATATTAGTATTAAAAAACAAATAAAAAAAACAAAAACAAAAACAAAAAAAAACCACAAAAAAACGAAGAACAAAAAACAACAACAAACAAACAAAAAAACAAAAAAACCCAAAAGGAAAACAAACAAATCCACAGTACCTCTAAGTTCAAGTACACCGTTATTTGTAGGAAGTGAAAGACAACATACTTCTTTTAATAGGTTACAAAGGATTAAGAGGTTGAAGATTAAGAATACTATTCTATTAATTACAATTTGTGAGCATCACAAAACATGTTTAAAAGCCATTGATGAAGCAAGCACATTAATCAACAGGGAAGTGTAACACTTATTTTTGTCATTAATCACTCTATAGTGATATACGCGGTCCAATTTGTGGTAGGGTTAGGTGATTTAGTTGTGTTATATATACCTGAATTGATGTATATTAGTATGTGCGTGCTTTCAGTGTTAGATAAATCATCATTGGGATACAATAAGTTATTCAGGGCACATGCATTGAGCATTCCAGGAAAATTAGTTTTAAATGATTTAATATGGTTACTATGCAATTGCGTTCCTTGTTTTTATTTAATAGGAACAAATGCATCTAGTTGCAAAGCTGCGAGTCGGAATCTGTGAAGAATGAAGATGCATTGTGGATGAATGAATCATGTCAGGATATATGTTGTTTATCATCTAGTAATTTCAGTAGTTTCAATAACGTTACCTTGAGCGCATAGCTACAGGACTATGCGATTTAGGTTAACGTTTTAAAAACGCCCCTACCCTCACAGTTCGAAAGATTTATGTTCTCATGATCTAACGATTGTCCACTATCCAATCTTGAAACAACCTCTTTGATATAATTAAATATAATTTCGCAGTAGTCTTCTTGTCCACTATTTTTGTCTGGATGCCATCTCAGCAGAAGACGCCTTACAACTCGTCGACGTTCTTCCTGTGGTAAGGTCCATGCTTCTTGTAGAATATCTCGGATCTGGAAGCAGATATCGTCCGAAGGGAGAGAACCTACCTGCAAACAATCCTCAGGTAAGAGTTCTTGAGATGCTGAAGCCAGATTTCGCTCAAACTTAAACAATTTGTAAGCATAGACCTTTACATGACCCTTATCTTGATCTCCAATGTCTATTATGTACTGATATTGTATTCCAGATGTGCATCGTTCCTTGGACACCACTGCACGAATGATGCGGACGTATATGTATACTGAGTCATCAGTATCTGAACAATCTGTGTCATCTACAAGTTCATAAGCCACAGACTCGTATTCATGTTCTTGAAACTCTGAAAATCCTTGCTGAAGGAAAGCATGAAATTCTTGAGGAACGTATGCACCAGGCCGTGGGAATATGGAACAGACAATGTTTTGTTGCGAATCGTCTGGATCTATATATAGCTTATCCAAAGTGTTGTCAATGTTACAACTTTCATGCAAGCAATCCAGAATAGCATACAAAATTTCAATTCGTTGTCCAATTGAGTTGTCTGTACACCGTTTTATTAAGTCAATGATGCCGTTTGGTTTTGCAATGAGATCTTTTTGAATATCGCTTTCTCTTCCTTCCTCAACCTGGAAATACAAGGTAAAATCCAGTATGTTTTCGTTCATTGTCTCATTAATGAAACATGTTTCTCTTCTCTTTGAGCTTTTAATTCTCTCCCCACCAATCAGCAAATATGTATATAAACCTTGAACCTCTTTTATCTTGAGCCTCTGTATTTGGTTAAAAAATTTCTCCTTATCCTCCGCCTTGAACGTTTGACCAATTTTGTTTTTCTCATGTTTCACCAACCTCAGAATACCCTGAACAAATTCAATTGAATGCAGAAAACTCTCAAGCCGTTCAGCCTCAGCACTCTCTATTTCTTTCATTTCTGTCGTATATACTTCTTCTTTTACTGTTTCGGAAAGAAATTTGGGGCGGTAGAAATCAGGTAACTCTTTTATAACCAGCTTTGAATCTTGCACGTTCACCTCAAGCTGCTTAAAACCAATAAAATAGTTTAAACTGCACTCTTTGAGTCTGCTTTCAAGATATCCATTGTCTGCAACAATTAAACATCGTGCATCCGTAAGTCTCTCTGATCGATTAGGTAGATATAAGATCTTTTCATCGAAATCCATTTTTAAGTCTGGTTTATTTGCTAACAATTTCACGACATTTTTGACAGCATTTCCAACAATTCTCATCTCTGGTAGAAGAAGTTTCTCATCATGATCACTTTGCATCTGATATACTAATCGTAGCACAAGGCTATAGTGATTCAATGACACTTGTTGTGAGGCACCTAGAAAAATAAAGAAGTCGTTGTATCTCCCATAGAAGTCAGGTGCCTTATACAGGTAAGGCTCAACAATTTCGTCATTGTGTATATCAACAACAAAGTTTTTGGCAGGAAGAAGCACTCGACTCTTGGCCAGAAACACAACAGAAGTATTTGCAAGCTTTTCTTTCATCCTTGGATCTTCATCCCTATGTTCGGAGAGGTAAGCGTATATCTGATCGAGAAGGTGGGAAAACCAAGTAATGTCAGACTTTTGATGATCTTTGCTCGATAAAATCTTCTTCTGAACATCACAAACGTTCTGACACTGTAATACTACCCTCTCAACCGGCGGTCTAAGATGAACTCCAAGTTTTAGCAGAATCTGTTTCAAATTGCCTGATGCTGGACATGCCCACATTGGAAGCAAGTTCATACTCGTCGAGCATAATAATTCAAAGTCTGAATGTGTGGATTGGAAAAAGCATATTAGACTCGTACCTTCTGAATATTGCTTGCATAGTGACGATAATTCACTTGAGACATAATGAGGTGCGATAAATTTCACTCTCGCCAATCTATCAATCGTCCTGCTCTCCCAAGAGATTGGAGATGAAGACCAAAAATAGTCCACAAGAATTCTTGATTTCTTACAAACATCTTTTGAGATTTGACACGCCCCCTCCCGGGCAAGTGATTCTGCAAATTCGAGAAACATGCTTTCTGAAACTTCTGTCCTCAATCCAGCTAGTCTCATGAACTCGATCCAGCATAGGTCGTTAAAGGGACTGGGAGAAAAATCATTTTTGTCGCACATGCAAGCTAAAACCTTATGATATGGATCGTAAAATTCAGATGCAAGTTTCATTCGGTCACCTGCTGCAATAAAGGGGGTTGATCGAAGAACATTAATTAATTGTTGTTGGTTGTCGTCAAAACGCTTTTGACTATTAGACGTACGTAGCAGCGTTTCCTTTATGTACAACAAATGTTGAAGTTGACAGCACTTTGGTAGGGCATGAAATCTAGGTAAAATCACGCAACGGTATACATCTATTGTATTCACAAAAGTACATTGAAGTAAATTGTGCAGTTCCCCAAGATCATTGTTTTGTCTGAGGAGAATGTATCCAGTATTGACTGCCCATTCATGCAGACCCTCTGCAGGCATACCTACAGGCAGAACAAATACATTTTTATTTCCATCGATACTTGTTGATGTACCCTGCTGTGTGATATGCAAAGGGAATGATTTTATACGATCCCTAATCCATGATTCGTCTGCATGTTGTCTGAGTTTAGTCATATGCTGAGAGAAAAACACGAGGACAGCATTGCATTCCTCTGGTGTCAACCCTGAATTCTCGATTTTGTTTTTGTGGTAGTGGATGCAATTCAAGACCTCCACTGGTTCTGTGTTTGATGATACAAGAGAACGCACAATCCTCAATATGTCCATATGGGCTCTTTCGGTAAATATATCTGCATCAAGTTTTGGAAGATCCAGTTTTTCTAGTGCACTTCTTAGATCCGACACTTTATGAAATGACCAAAGGTCAATGATCGTATACGCTTTACTTATAGGCCTCAGAAGAAAATGTTTGTCATCGCTGTGTTGAAGAGGCAAAAGACTCCACTGACTTAACATTCCCAGATTTCCCTTCAAAGCTTCCTGGTTAATAGTCTCTGTTCCAAACTGAGTTGACTTTACAGATACATCATATATGAATTTCCAGAATCGGAGAATCCAAGTTTTATTTGGGATCTTGTGTGATGATTTTCGGCAAAGCACATCCTGACCTACCCGAAACACTTGAGAAGATAATGATAATGGCAACAAATCAATGAAGTTATGCGCAACTAAGTCCAACAATACTCCACTTTTCCAAAATCTTTGTGACTGACATGATATGACAAACTCAGCATGCACAAATTGTTCTGATGAAAAGGGCAACAAATCAAAAAATGAGGAGCAAATAATCTGCCTGATGTTTGAAAATGTCCTCAAAACACCATCATTTGTGACAAGAAGGGGGGTGTTGTCGATCTCGTTTTCAAAATTGTCCGAACGAGCAATGTACTCTATGATGGAGCGGACATTGATAATGCTTACAAATGTCGTTTCAGAGACAGGAACATTAACTTTCAGGTTGCATACGTCCAGACCCGTAAAACTGAAGGACTTCAGGAATTTGAATACTGAAGATGGATTAACCACTTCGGTTTTTATACCCGATTCTTCTATTGATTTCCTGATGATTTCTGGAATTTCAATAATCTTCATCCCCAACAGTTTGAGGATCTTAGAAACATGACAATCTTGGTGATGAAAATATGCTGGAAATACGTGTCCAGACATCTGTAAAGCAGCCCATTTTAGACTCACTTCGGCAAAGTGGGTGTTATCCTTCTCTTGCAAAATTGGAAACAATTGTACTTTCTCTGAGTGCAACTGAACGTATACATACTTGACTACTGCTTTCCAGTCATCGTCCTTTGCAACATTCGTCAACGGAAAATATGACAGAAATCCATCCAGCAGTCGTTGAACGATTTTAAGAGAATGTTTGGATAGGTCATGAAGTAAATGTTGCTTTAGAAATATCAGTGCTGAGATATAGGCTGGTGATACAATACACTCAAAGATACAATGATTCCAGTCATGACGATAGCCTTGAAGTTCTTTCCATAGCGACCGACGTGCTTCGTGATCTAAAACAAAATGTCCATTAATGTGGCAAGGTAATCCAGTTCTGAGTGGCAACGGAAGAAGACAAAACACTCTTTCATTTTCTTCTTTCGACTCAATAGCGTATTTCTCGTCCCTGCCAGCACAGTATTTCTCCTGTTCCTTGGCTTTCTCTATCAATGTCTGCTTGCTTGGGATGACACATGCTACACCACCCATGGGAAGTTGTCCTAAAGTTTTCTCTTTCAATGCATATACAACAGTTTCAGGTAGAATGAATCCGTCTTTAAACCCCATTCTCTGCACTACATAAAACGACTTAAGTTCTCGTAGGCTATCCGAAACAGTCACTGTGTAACTAACGTCCTTTGAGGACATGTTAATGATACATGTTCTGTCTAGCTTGTATTGATCAGACTTTTGTTTGACGAACTGAAAGAATTCGTCTCTCTTCCTTCTATCATCCTCTGACAATTTTGCTTCCACTCTATATTCTTCTTTGATTTCCCCGGAGGAAATATTGGACACGGTTATCTTCGAGACATGTTTCAGGAATAGAAGAGCTTCAAAGCTATCATCACAAAACTTCTTTAATGTATTACTGACTCCTTCCTCGTCGACTCGCTTTGATGACAGAAGCATATCCTTTGCTGCTTTTTCATTTCGAAGTGGAAACCGGAACATTGTACCAACATTTGATCTAAATACGACTTCCTCTAGATAGCCGTTTAGCACATCAGAGTAATATTGTCTTATCGGGCCCACTTTACACCGCACACCTGGGTTCTGTTCAGATACTGAAGGTAGATATTGACATGTTGGGTCAAACACGCACAACATTTCACCATGTTCAAGCTCTGGACCCTTTACTAGAAAAGATGGAGCATCCGTCAAGTGGTATACAGCGTTGAACCCAACTCCATATTGTCCAGTTTTCAATGGATCCTCACGCTTGCTTCCAAGGCCTAAATCATGTATGCCTTCTATGTCTGCTTTTGTGAAGGCGCTATTATTAAACACACAAAGAGCCGGGCCTTGTAGGGGTGCATAGTTCTCGTCAAATATCTTCACACATCCATGAGTGCGGTAGTCCTTAATAAAATGTATCTCAGTCGCCCGTGCATCGTCAGCATTCTGTAACAACTCCCTCATTATACCATCGTCACATGGGTACGCAGACAGAATTCCTTGGAGTCGCGTGACCAGTTTTTCCTTCTGCCCACCTGGTATGAGGAAAGAAAGTTCATCAAAACATTTTCTTCGCTTCGGTTTCACGCCCAAGGCTAGAGCCAACTCTGCAGAAAATTTGCCATGAATAGTTTTAATATCCGGACCAGTCTCAAATTCACTGTCATCAAGACAGAGAGAACTTGTTTCTCTCAATATCCTATCCGTATCTGGAGCAACAATATTTCTCAGCAGATCTTTATCTAACTTTATATATTGGACACCTTCACATCCCATCGAGTCTTGTAGTACAGATAAAAGCCCATGAACAAGGTCGATGTCCTCTGCTGATAGTGGAATTAGGCTACATTGCCTCCTTTTGTCTTCGAGAACTCTCACGATACAATAAACTTCAAAACGATCTTTTATGCCGATGGCTTTTAAAAAGTGCTTATATTTCGCCACGTCAGTATTCTGAAGACCGAAAAGGGCCGGCGAACAGCTATGTCTCAAGTTAAAGGCGACTCTTGAAGCATCTAACATTTGTTCCCCAAGTAAGATGACCTCTTCTTTTGAAAGATCTTGGAAACATGCTTTTGCGATTTCATCTGATTCTACACACTGCCTATCCATGAAAGAATATATCTCATCCATGTTAACCTTGCAAACGTTATATGTATCTTCAGATTGTTTAAGTTTGTATTCTTGCGCAATTGTCTTTAACTGTCTAATCACTGTTTTGTATGGGACATCGTTCTTTTTCAATCCTTTCAATCTTAATAGTTTGCTGACATCAATAAGCCGAATACTCGACTCAACGTCTGTGATTGATGTTTCATCCAAGACTAGCTCAACACAGCCCACCAGTTTCTCAGCGCACTGTCGGAACAGATTTACAGGCGAGTCTACTCTGATTGTTTTAGGATGGTGATTCTTTTGACATGTCATTGTAACTGTATGTTCCTCTGTATTTCCTTTCCATGAAAAGAGCCAACACGATGGTTTCTGAAGAACAGGCAAAAATGTTACATCTACAAGTTTCTGAAGACCGTCCTGATTCTTCTCGAGGTTTTCTTGAACATTATTTCCACTGAGGTATTTCAATATCTTAGAACACCGTTCGATTGCGCATTGTCCGCACATCTGGGCAATCTTTTTGACTGACTGACACCTGTCTTCAAGGATGTTGAAAGGCATGTAGTCATTTATCATGCCTAAAACTACCAGACGTTCGATGATCTTTCTCTGCCTAAAGGTTTCTTTCCCGCGTGGAAATACCTCATCACTGTCGCTAAACATATCACTCAAACTACCAAGAGGGTTAACCAATTCTGTGGGGCGTTTTAGAGCACCATTTGGTTCAGACGGAATGCATCTTGTATTGGAAAGAGTCAATTTCACTGCTTCGTGCTCAAACTCTAATGCATAAAAAACAAGTTCGTCTCTCTGATGAATGTTTTTCTCTGATTGGCTCCAGAAATCTTTCTCTATGTTAGGGAGAAAGACATCGAGGATAAATCGTTCTTTTGATACAATTTTATTCTTTAATTCATTTGGGTAATAGGCTTCGAAACTTTTCATTGCAAGATCAGGCAATTCCATGATAGAGTTCCCTGCAGAATGAAAATTCAGCAACGTTTCAAATGCAATTTGCCCTATGTCTTTGTCATTTCGGAGAGTTGGATCTAGAAAAATGCACTTGTCGAAGCTCTGCCAAAATACATTCCGACAAAATAGTCTTGATTCCAGTTGTACTAATTTCTGGAAGAAATGTTTTCTGAGAGGAAGTACTGTTTCCTGACATTTTAAAGGCCACAGTGAATAATATTTGTACTCCGGGTGTGGACCATTTTCTCTGATTTCTTCCAGCAAATATATGTATGCATTAACTAATGCATTCTTGAATCAAAGGCCTTGTTCCAGATGCTGCAATTGGGCCCTCTTGTCACTCTTCTGTCGATGTTCATCAACTGCCTGGACGGTCTGATAGTGACAGCAAAACACCATTTATGTGGCCTGGTAAAGCTCACAAGAAATGGAAGAGTAAGAAACAACATAATGACCGCTTTTATAAAAGCCAGATGGCAAAATCCTCTAGGCTGCCTGGACAGAAGTGATTCTTATGCATTTCGATGGTACAGCAACAGCCCAGAGAGGGGAGTGCCCTACAACATCTCGAAACGTTTTTCTCAAGTGTCTCGTCGTTCCTGGAGCCCAAGAAATAAGCCACGAAGTGTGTACTGACAGGCCTGCCTCCTTTGCCAGTGATGGTAAGAATAGATCTAGCATCAGCTCTCAATTTTTCCTTGATGATAATTGTTGCGACCGTTTCAGTGGTCGAGATCCTAACAAACCTGCTGATTTTCAATTTTGATACTTGTGAAAGTATATTTTCCGTATTTAAACCTTGCGTATGTCCCGTGACATTGTTCCATGTCCATTGAAAAAACCACTTTAGCTGCTTTTGGATCCGTGCATTCTGCGGGGAGATGGAAAATTTTTATCTCACTGGATGTTGCTGTGTGAACAGCAACAAATTCCCCAAGCAGCTTTTGATTGTCATAGGTAAAAGTTCGAGACATTCTTTCTTCGAATAGTGCGGGTTAAATATTTCACTCTTTTGGGCTTGGGATGCAGTTCGAAGTGGAAAACCGTAAGAGACCTACCCTGAAAATCAGCACGATATAATTGCATCCGAACACGTCACGTTTTGAAATGGTTTTAAATTGGGTTCTTAAGCCGCTTCATCATTTCAGATTTTTTATCTTTCGAAATCAATTTTCATACCTGGACTTGATCCGGGCAAGGCTTTGCCAAGGTGATATTTGTGTGGATCAAAAATGATAATATTGCTACCACTAATGAAACTTGGCACGTCAGTCAGATTATACACTGAACAAAATCCTAAACCAAACTTTCCAATCTTTTCCAGTTCGTCTTTCTTTGTTGCTGCATTTAGTCTAGTAATGTTCTTAAAGTCTTCCTTTCGGAAATGTGCATCGTTATATGCCCAGAAGGCTGGTCCTTGACATTCTGTCATACCTTGATCCAAAAGGTTGGTCTTTGCATCCTCATTTTCTCTCTCATCATAAAGAAAATATACACACTTTGCTTCAGCATCATCTGCATTCTGTACTATCTCTTTGGGAACAGAAAAACCGTCCTGGTAGCCCTCCTTTAGAAGACGGTGCAATCTTGTTGTGAGTGGTTCGTCCTGACCCCATTCCTCCATGACAAGTTCCTCAGTGTCTGATAGAAGCTGTTTTGTCAGAGATTTGACACCCAACTCTTCCGCTGTCATATTTGACACATCCTCATGAACATAATATATATTTTCTTCAGCTGTATCTTCTGATGTAATATCTCGAAGCCATTGTGCATCACAATATGTACACTCTGTTCCTGGTTTCAGGACTAAGATTGACTCATCGCTACAATGAATGGGGAACAGAATCTCATGTAACCGGTCCTGAAGCTTGCTCCTTTCCTGTCTCAGTCTGTTGAGAATGCTGATCGATATTGACAGATCTCTCTTGACGTCATCATGGCAATGTTTCCCTGATGCATACTTTTCTTTCATTATAACTTGTGTCTTCAAAAAAACATCAGCATTCTGTTCCTTGTTGCAACCTAATCCTAAAAAGAAAGAGTGTAGGCTTTTAAACTCCTCTGGAAGTTTGTATAAATAAGGACTAAGATCAAGATCATTTCCCTTTGATTCAAGAAAGATTTCCTGTGGGGAGGAAAATCCGTTTCCTCTCCAAATACAGCCATTTCGAATGAGGGTTTGAAAGTCTGCATCGATCAATAAGTTGTGAATGCTGTATTTGTTGAGTTCCTGATAAATTTCTTTCATAATTGGTAGCAGTTCTGGTTTGTAGCTACTTTCGTAAACATTAATCAGCAATCTCAATTGTTCCACAACTTTATCTTGTCGTGGGTTTCGGTTCCATCCAAATGCTTCAGCCAACGCTTTAGTCTGGCAGTCAATCAGTGGCATCGTTGACCCAACTAGTGTAGAAAATTGTATAAGGCGTAATTTGCTGTTGGAACCACGGCAATACATATCATGTTGCTTCACGGCAATACATATCAAAATCTCTAGCAACACTTAAATCCAACTCTATCCATGCGTTTTAGGAGTTTTTTAAACTCTGTAAAACATAGCCTTAAATCATATACATTTCCACCAAAATCTAAAAAAACTATACATAAACAATTTCTGTAATGCGTCAAACTATTCTTCTAAAAATCTTTCAAAATTTTAAAATACTAAATCCTTCAATTTTTGATTTGATATCAAAAAAGATACTCATCAATATTCAAATCAAAACTCTCAAAACTCAAAAACATTCCTCAAAAGGAAAAATTTAATTATCTCATGATCAAACTTTTCTATCCAATTCTCCAAAAAACAAACTTCGCTATTAGTAAATGTACAAAAACAAAATCTTTCTTTACTACATTATCCTTGAATAAAAAATCTTCTAAATAAAATAAAATATTGTAACTCTAAAACTAATCTTTTACCAACAAAAATTTATAAAATAAAGAAATCTACACTCCTCAGACCAAAATACTTCTGTCTTTAATCAGAAAGTTTGTAATTGTACAATAAATATCAAGGATGCCACTTTTAAGCAAATCAGTGTAAAAATATCATATTATTTCAAAATATACAATATATAAATTAAAGCAAACAATAAATTGTTTGAAAATGTTCATAATTTTCAAACCAGAAAATATTGTTACTAAAAAAATAATAACAATAATAGTTCCTTTGCTTTCAAAACAAAAAAAAAAACTTACAAACTTAAAACAATTTAATTATTTTTATTAAAAAAAAAAATAAAACAAACTTTACGAATACAATTTCAAATCAATAACGTTATCTTAAAACAAAAATATTATCAAAAAATGATGTTATCTCTCTCTAAAAACTCCATCCATGAAAAGAAGCAGGACAGATTTAATTATTTTCTATTTTATTTCTCCAGTAATTTTATAGAAGAAGTAAAACAACTATTATTTGGATATTCTTATATTAGTACAAAGTGTTCACTAAGTCCATCAACGTGTATGTAAAATGAGAAAAGTCATAAACGGAAAATTGTACACGATACTATTCAGAAATCTGGTGGCTTATACAAATTCTAAGAAGTGTCTCAAAACTGTCTGATATCAATGGCATTGTACCTTCACCTGATATTATTAAAATAAGTGATATATAAAAAAATCCACATCATAAAAGAGGTATAATACCAAGTATGACGTGTTAACACGACACGGAATACGCCGGTCTCGTGACAATTTTCACACTAATGACCTCGACGTTTTAGCTAGGGACTTGAGAACTGTACGATAAGCTCTTAACCTGGGTAAAGTTTCAACAAATTATCTACAGGGATTGAGAATTGATAGCTTGGATAATGAAAGAGGCCATTCACTTACATTATCTCTTGATGTAACCTTGACCTTAAGGGCAGGGTGTATGACTGAATACGCGAGGCATTTTCAAGTCAAGATAGAATACATGCTAAAATGTCATTAAAATAGCTTCACTTGTTCAAAAGTTATACCTAGACAGGGATAGATGCCACTGATTTAGATTTTGCTTTGCAATGATCTTGACCTTGAGTCAGAGGGCATTGATATGCTATGTGGTACACAGTTTAGACATGATATATAATTATTTAAAGTTTAATTAAAATATATTCAACTGTTCATTAGTAATACTCCAGACAAGGATGCAAGTCAGAGTTATAGTTTCCACTTATTTGACCTCGACCTTGATGTAGAGAGCGTAGCTATTGTATGCGACATACGGTCCATAAAACATATGACTGCCTAAAGTTCATTAAAAGAGAGTCAGTGCAAAAATATGAATCCACTGACAAGGATACAAGTCATAGAATTATATTTTCCCTTGCATGATCTTGATCTTGAGGCAGTGAGCGAGACTGTGATATGCGACACACCATAGAGTCATGATATAAACTAGGGTGACGTTTCATTTAAATATTTTCAGAGGTGACAATATTTTACTACAAATAAGGATACAAGTCACAGAATAGCATTTTCCCTTGCAGTGACCTTGCACTTAAGGCAGGAGGAGTGGTTATGCTACTTGACACAGTTTTCTAGTTGTGATATATACTGGGGCAAAGTTTCAGAAAAATCTCTCCAACCGTTATGGGCCGGAAAAGCAAATGTTAATGGACTGTCGGACAACATAATACACCCGTCCTAAGAAGGGTGTAAAAAACTAATAATCGTGATCACGTGATATCATAGTTATTAATCTTTATTTCCAAACAAGAGGGTTAAAACCTGTTTTAGTTATTTGAAAAGAGACAAGAATCGAATATCAACTTTGATTTTCATATTTCAGACATTATTTTAATTTTGTTAAACGCCCTTGATTGGAAATATTTGAACAAATTTTATTATATTAGAATATACAGCTCATCATTTGATAATGACACAGACAAATTAAAGACGTCTATGAAACAACATGTATATCCTTACCTTGTTTGACAATAGCTTGCATATGCTTCTCAAGCCATTGCTTTTGGTGAGCTTGACATATAAAGTTTTTCTGTAACCCTGGGAAGAGTTCTATTTCCTCCTTGCTGCAAAGAAAAACCTGGTCGGATGTCTTGCCTCTGGAAACAAATGTTATGAAGGAACCATCTTGTAGCGGGAGGAGTTCTAAGCCTTCTAGAATCTCATAGCGACAGTCTAGGGTAAGGAACTCGAGAACAAATAACTTTTCTTCCCTTGGCAAGGACTTGTACCTTGGATCCTCTTTCAATACAGGAGCAAAACTTTGTGGACTCATATCCGTGAGACGGCTGTTGAATTTGCAGTAGGACTCATACACATGTAACGGTACATCAACATATCGTTTGTTATACATCTGTAAAACTTTGACCAGGGTAGACTTCACCGTTGGTGGTAAGTTACTGTACTGACTGAATGTGGCGAAAAAAGCTTCGGAGCAGCTAATCCAACTCTTCTGTCCGGACATGCTCATAGTCATTAAAGTGGGTCTTGAAATTATTCTCCCGAAAAGACTAGGAAGTATGGCATTCCATTCATCAACAACCTTATCAACTCTTGGAATAGTTGCATATACACACTGAACAATGTCATCTGGATTTCCGTTTTTCACAGCGTGATTAATCATCTCACTTATACAAAGTTCATACGCGTCTGGCAGTACCTCTTTCAGCAGCTTTTCATTCCACACCAATGCTTTGTCCCTATGAAGGTGCATCGCATCCTGCTCAGCCGAAGGCCATTTGATGTGGCGTCTATTCTGGCTCAGGGCAAAGAAACCGTTGACATGCACCGGTAATCCCGTCATGCTTTTAGTCTTCTGTGGCAGTGGCAGGAAGCAATATACGTGGCCTTTGAACTCTGCATTATCTTGACCCATAGGGGCAGCTACACCAACAAAAGGGCTGTATCCCAGAGAATCATCCTGAATAAGAGCCCGAAGTTCTTCAGACATACTTCCTCCCTTGTAGTAATTAATCACCTTCCAGCTATTATTGATTTCCTCCACGACACTGTCTCCATCAAAGGATTTTGTGCAGAAGGACAGGTGATATCTGCAGTCAATTGAGTTATCTGGGATAGATTTATTCAAATTTCTGATCTTCGTCAGAAATGCTTCTCTGAATTCTCTCACTTCGTCTACATTGTTCACGATTTCAACAGTAAATTGCGGACTGATCATATTTGTGTGCCTTTTTCTCTCATGCAAAGAAACTCTCGTTAAATGTTTGAGGAAGACCAAAATCTTTGAGGCTTCAGTTCTAAATGAACTAAACAAATCCATCACCTTTTCTCCATTGTACACTGTATCTGACAGCTTCGAAGCCTCTGATCTCAAAGGAAACCATAATAAAGTTCCGTTATACAACCCCGTTTTTAAAATCTCTCTGGAAACACCAAACGTTCCATCAAGAGCAACGAATAAATCCTCGATGTTGAACTTCTTCCATTTCTGAAGCTTGGACAGTTGAATTGTCAGACAAACACAGTCGGGATTTCTATGGGGATCCATGAAGAGAATCCTATCACCACTCAACACAACTGGGTGATCTGAAACAAGGCAGACATAAAATTGGTGTCAATAGAACCATGATTGGTACATTATACGCCCACACTTATTAACAATCCTGTAAGTTGATATCAGCAGTGGTGGCTGACTCTGGTCAGGAGTAACCGATGGGTCACAGTGACCTCGACCTTGAACTTTAGACCACTTGTGAATTTTATTGTAAGAAGATAATGTAGAAAACCAACTGGGTCTTTTTCTTTTGATTATTGTTTATTGATCTCTGAGCTGTCTAACCCAACATCTGTAACGTATTTCCGTCCACTGTCAGCAAACATTCGTTAATGTTGGGTACCATTACCTAGTGCGTAATTATAGTTATTTTTTAGAAACATCTCCTCCTTTTTCTGCCACAGTGACATTGCCATTGGATTATTCTTACCATAAACTCATTGGGTTTCTTTCCTGTCCCATGTACAAATTATCCGCATAGTTCAGCGAGGGTATGTGACCTACAGCTAAACTTATTTTGCGAAAACCAGTCATTTCTTATTTGGCTTACCCTCATCTTGACAGTTGACATTTCGACCCCCAAATCTACAGTTGTCTTCGGGTGAATGTATTATTGTGTAGAAACCCCTTTTCTTCGTCACATTGACCTTGACCTTTGTACCCCAAAGTGGATATATTTTTTCCCACCCATGTGCAAACCCTTAACAAAGTTTGGTCAAGATATATGACTGAGAACTAAAGTAGCAGTGCAGAAAGCAAAACAAAAGGACGGTCAGACAGATGGACAGCATCACAGCATGATATGCTCCACCTTACTGCAGACATACTAAGTTCGAAAAAGTAATGAAATTGTCATCTTGTTTTAACTATTACGTGTCGCTTGTGCCAAAATTATCCACTAAAAGATCTTCATTAATTAGGCCACTCCTTCAGAAGTTTTCCATGCAAATCCTTTTGATATCAGTCCAAAACAATAAGTTGTAGTATATCGTTTATATCTCTTAAACAATCTGGACAACAAAATTGCCTTCTTTCGACTCTCTCCAACAATGGTAAAGTGTTAAAATTCAAAGGCTGGCTCAACTTACATTCAGTCGTAAATTATCAGCAATTCCGACGTCTATTATAACAGAAGGTTTGCAGCATCACGACACATGACTTTG
This sequence comes from Margaritifera margaritifera, assembly GCA_029931535.1. Lineage (NCBI taxonomy): Eukaryota > Metazoa > Mollusca > Bivalvia > Unionida > Margaritiferidae > Margaritifera > Margaritifera margaritifera. The sequence continues at coordinate 79,381 of JAQPZY010000365.1, forward strand.
AGTATTGTTAATACTTTGAAATACACAAAGACTGAAACCAAGATAACGTAAGCCTCTCTTTTTCTTTCATAAGCCACAGTGTTTAGTGCATTGTCAAATATTCGAGAACTGCAAACATTTACAAGAATTAGAAATGAATTTAATGGAGAGGAATGGCATGCCCACCCCACCCTAACTTTAGCACCGCCCCATCAGCTTGAATTGCATGCCCACCCCCATCCTTACTTTAACACCAAAAAGGAGCAAAACGTAAGTAAAAATGCACCAATGTGCGACCACAAAACGAAATATGCATACTGACATCATGCCAATAATATCTTTCCAAGATTCTAGGCAATGCATTGAAAGCTGTTAGACTAGTTACACGCCGGAATCATTATATATGTTATGCACATTTCACACGAATAAGTGGCAAACAATGCACCAGAGCATAATGACGGAATGATGAATGCGCGCATGTAGACATCATGCCAATAATGTTTACGAAGTCTTAGGGCAATGCAACAACACATCAATGCAACATAACTCTCAAAAAATGCATCAGAGCAGATACCAAAACGATTGTGCTTCTTGGACCTTATGCCAGTAATGTCGGCCAAGCTTTATGCCAATATATCAACAGCTGTGGGACTAGTTACACACACACACACACACACACACACACACACACACACACACACACACAAGAATTATATATACTAGTGTATTTAGTACCTAAAAACGAATCAGAGAGTGGCGACATAACAAAGTGCGCATGTTGGCCTCATTTCAATAATGTCTGGCATGGTTTATGCCAATTCGTCAAAATATGTGGGAGAAGTTTCACACGCCAGAATTATCATGTATAGTATATATACATATTTTACACTAAAAGGGGCATAATTCTCTAAATAACTTGTTACAGCGCGTTGACAGAGTGATATTGGCATGTTGACTCCATGTCAATAAAATCTGCTAAATGTCAAGACAGTGCAAGGCAAGGTGTGGGGACAGTTGCGCAAACAAGAACTGCAAGACGTATGTACGTACGGAGACGGACGGACACTCCTAACGCTTTATGCCCCCGCCATAACACAAATAACAAAACACAAAAAGCTTAAAATACGTCACTTTCCAAAGAGAAAAAGCGCGGATATCATGTTATACAACATGTTCTTGCATGCGTATAGATACTTTCTCCTCCTAAACACCAGAATTAAAGAACAATAGTTTTCGAATGGTACAATAGCATAATCGGTATGTTAGGGGAATCAACTATGTTAGACTGGAACAGGAGAAAGAGGAGAGAAGGAACGACTCAATCGGAAAGGCATGGGATTAAGCTGCTTGGCTAGGATTTTTACTGTGAAAAAAATGTTTAGAAACTTCATTACCAGTGATGTGGAAAACAGACTTGAATCCAAGTCCGAATCGTCCGACTTTGAGTGGATCCTCTTCTTTGACACTGCTATATATCATTTTTATTCCCCTCCAGTCCGATTCCGTGAAGGTAGCGTCGTTAAAGAAGCAAAGAGCTGGTCCCTGAAATAATAATAATAATAATAATGAAAAAGAAAATGAAGAAGAAGAAACAAACAACCTTAAGGCTGATAAATACATGCAAACTCTCTTGCAAGTGCTAATGAAATAAAAGTTTCTAAACTTGTTGAGATATAATGTGCTGACGTGTGCAGACCGATAATAGCTCAATATATGCAATGAGCTTGTGTCATTTCAGATATTTAATAGAATCTCTTTTGCATGTTATAATTATGTTATAGTTCTGTGCACGTGCTACATACAGTCATGATTCACCTATCTGATACTTTGGGCGAGATGCACAAAATTAATTTACAGTCATTGACCACAAATCATATTTCAATATATTCAGTAATAAAATTATAGGCTTGGTTGTATTTTAGAATTTCTACAACTGACCCTTAGAAACTTCCGAAATTTGCTCTTTGTGTTCTCTTGCGTATTGATACATCTGTCATCATAAAGTATCTTGACCTCATTTGCACCAGCATCCTCAGCATTCTGAAGTAGTTCCTGAAAGGAGCAAAACGTGAATCGCTGGAGATACATTTACACACACACACACACACACACACACACACACACACACAAACATATATATATATATATATATATATATATATATATATATATATATATATATATATATATACTCCAGTCTGTTCATTACCGTTGCACATTGCATTTTGTTGCGTTGCGTGACCTTTGCGAGTATATGAGGATAATTCTAAAGGTCCCATCCTGCTTGAGTTAAAGCCATTACAATGCATTGCAGACGTTGCAGAGCCGCCGTTGCGGTGCGTTACAACAGTTTCTGAGTGTTAGGAATAGTGGGATCCTTGTATTGAATTTCAGATTAAATTAGTCACTTTGATCGACACTTTCTCTCTACATTTGAATATTCATTTTTGATTTACACTTTAACATTGATCATAAATTTGTACATCTAAAACTTATAAAGATTGAGATAACTTCATTAGGAAAAAAAATAGCTAATATTTGTGAATATTTTACAAATTGACGTACAATGAAAACTTTACAAAATGAGATAATTTCTTTCCACTCCAGATGTTTTGCAGCATGGTTTAATTACGTCTATCAACTTAAAATAATATGCATGGTTTAAACTAATGTGTATAGGTATATTTTCCCTAAAATTAAAATTCTCGAGCGATATTTCTGTCTCATTTTCTCCGCCTGGTTGATATCAGAGAGACAGAGAAAAAAAGGGTAAGCAATCACCCGTAATATGCCTTGCATATGGGTTTTATATGTTTTAACACGATAGAGTTTCGATGTACATGGATCGATTGAGGAAGTGTATGTATGCATGTACGTATGTACGTACGTACGTATGTATGTATGTATGGGGTTTTATTGCACATCAGCTCAATCCTGGCAATACAGTACCGAGTAAGTTTAGATATTCTTAAAAAGGCATACAATATATAGATAAAGTCAAAAGATGATAAATCCTTTAAATACAAATACAAATTCTTCTGTTTTTAATAACTCGCACCCTTGACGAAGTCAAAGACATTCTCCGATGAAACATAATCACGGGATGCATCCCAGGGCAAAAAAGATTGCTTCCATTAGTCGCCTCTTACAATATGTTGGAGGGCACATTGGGCATATTCAACATCTCTAAGCCTGCGGTGGGGGAGGGTGGAGTTGGGATAAGGTGGGTGGTGGTAGAGAGAAGGACTGCGTTACATAAATGCAGATTATGTATTTCCCATCTTTTTCACTTTATATGTGATTGGGTTATATTTCATCCAGTCCACTTTAGTTTGTATATTGAATCAGTTCTTCTTCTATATTGGCGCTATCGATTGAGAAAATAGAGGGTAATTAGTGATTACATAACACACTTCTACTAATCTTTTAGTAGTCCCCAGTAGCCACTCTAAATGTTAATTGTTATGCAGAAAATAAATTCAGGACTAAAGTGATCTCCACAAAGAAATGTTGGCCTTTGTGACAGGATATAAAAGACATAAAAAAACCCCGAAAAAATAACGTTCTTGTCTACGATATAAAAGTACAGGTATTCTAATGAATTCACAAAAAACAGACATTTTTGTTTTTTTGTTTTGCTTTGTATTTTTAATAATTTTTCAGGTATCACTAAATACCTTCATTAGATACTGCTGCTGTGTGTTGGGGTGGGGAGGTGTGTGGTGGTGGAGAGAGACAGAGAGAGAGAGATTACTTTTATGATCTGTCCGTCATCCGGGTACTCCGCTAGAATGGTCTTTAGTTGTTTGATCAGAGGAGGTTGTTCCATGGAGGAATACTCCTCAATGTCGGAGTCAGAATCCTCATCCGCTGAAAAGAAATAATTCATAATGTTTATTTTCGCAACATAATACAAATACGGATTAACTTTAACATTTATTTAGTTCACATTTAGAAAAGGTTCAAATAATCCATATGTTTATTACTTGGCTAATTGAACAGATCATATACAGGAATGCTAATTTATGCTTTGAACAAATACGTGATCGTGTACTTCATATTAACACTGTAAACAGGTGCCTGCACCTGCGTGTTTGCATGTATACATGTATATATATATATATATATATATATATATATATATATATATATATATATATATATAGTTAAACATTATTGTTCATTTTTATAGATTGAATAGTACACTGAACCAATGTTTCATTTTTACAACCTCTTATTATCTACTAAATTTTGTCTCTGTCATTGTTTTTGTTTCTCTGTTGATGGCACTCATCGCATTAAAGGTGCCCTGAAATTTTGGGCATAGTATATTTCACCTTTATTGTAATGAGTAGCTGTTCATTTAACATTCAAAGGTAACTTCTGAGGGAAAGTGGCTAATAAATGTACAGTATAAAAATTCGTAAACTTGAAAGTTGGAGTACCTTACACCAGAAATAATCGTGAAATTCAATTACAAAGGGATCACTTTTATCGATATACCGCGAATGGTATTAAGGTTTTTGAAGAGTGTGGGGTGGGGATGAGTTAAACAGAACGATAGATGAATATCAACTTCTCGCAAAATTGTGATCCCAGGGTTTTGTTTACAATCTGCCTGTGCAACATTTAGTGCCGACAATTATCTATCAAACAGCGTATAGATAAAATTAAAGTCGCGAAGTACATTTTTGTGGTGTCAATGGTGTTATGAATTTGTATCTCTTTTACAAAGGTAGCTAATATAGCATTGACAGATATAGGCTCGCTTAGATTATCTCCCTTTATTCAGCATGAATGTTGTATAGAGTGAATTATTTCTAACTCCTTTTCCTACGGCGCATGTCAACAGCGATATTGTGGTCCACATTTACAAACACAAGACTCCATCGTATCGACAAGAATTGGGACATACATTGGATACTTTTAAGATGAACAAACTTAGCATTCCATGTATCAAACGCAATTCAGATTCGAACATATCATTTCTTTGCTTTGTATTTTGTCCGGGATGTTTTCTTAATATACTCACAAACAGAAAGGGTTGTTACACATGTGCAGCATGAGCCCCTAACTTCAAGTGGACTAATCGAAATGTAAGTTCCCGGATGTACCAAAATACCTTTGCCTGTAAGTTCCCGGATGTACCAAAATATCTTTGCCTGCTTATAAACGTTCCATTTATTTAAGTCTTCTTCTGTTGAAAGTAAACCAACCAATACATAAAGTGGCCAATGATTGGCTATAATCGGGTCTTTATCTAACCTAGCTTGCTTTTACAAATTTTAAGAAAATAAACATTTTGCATAATAGGGAATGAAAGAGCGAAAGAAAATTGAAAATACATACAGTGAAGTAAATCTGGACATACTGTTTTGAGTTAAATGATACAGGCGATCAAATAAAGTAAAAGCCCGCATAACAACCACCACATTACTAATTTCACCGCACTATAACGATTTAAAATCTGAAGAACATATTTTATCCTTCAGTATTTCCATGTTTTACAATCCCGAAAGTGAGACCACTTTGCTATTACTGCTAACAACCAGTAATACTAGATCCGTGTGATGATCAGATCCTTATTAAACCGAAATTCTCTTGAAACCGAATCATGGTTCTTATCCCGAAGTTTTCCTTC
>JAQPZY010000365.1:90000-133320 GCA_029931535.1 Margaritifera margaritifera
GTAACTACATACTTAGAGAAGTGTCTGCTGGCATCTTTACGCTCCTGTGACAATGCATCAATAAAGCTGACAGTCTGAAAATACAGGGGGATGGGGCGGGAACGTAGCTCTGTCCGACCAGAAGAAAAATAAGGCAATTTTGGTATTCTTTGACTCTTAACTTCCCTCAGATATATGTGTAATAGCTGACTGAAAAGGAAACTTTCTACACTTTAAAATTGCACCTCGCTTATTGCAAATAGTGCCTGTAAACGCAAATACTGTGAACACATTGAAGACTGCATGTAAAACTACAATTTCTTGAGTTACAAACCGTGTCTCTGTTTATATATCTAACGTACGAGTCAAAGAGTTAGACGACTTCGAAACAAGCGGGCTTCACGCTCAACATAAATTCCTATGATATTGACCCAATATTTAGCATCGATCTTCCGTCCGGTACCTAGTAGCATGACCTGAACTTGACAGTATATACATGCATATTTGGTAACGGTAGTGCAAAAATCGATAGTACAGGTTCTGCATCAGTTACAACACGGAACCGATTGCCGCACGATGCATACTCATTCTTGATTTTCTGCGGCACTTTTGATGGGAGCAGAGCTATACAGTATTTCATGTAACTGCTTAGTATTCTCTGCTACCATTAAAAAAAAATACTGCACTTAATAAATAATAAAAAGCTACAAGTGTACACTGTCCTGCAATTGATACAGACCCTCTAATGGTGAACAGATTCGGCAGGATTTTTAAAATAATATCTTGAGGTTAAAAAAGTAGGTTTAATAGACCACTACTCTTATCTCAAGCAAATGGCATTAGAAGTTGGTACCGTCTAAATTTCGCGAGAAAAGGTATTTATATTTATCAGGAAAGTGAATAAATACAAGCTTTTGTACTCTTGGAGAGAAGTATAGTATTATTTTACCAGTCAAAGAATCCGAGAGAGTATTGTTCCGGGTCCGGCTCTTCTTTGATACTGCATAAGTTTTGGCAGATGAGTTAATTATTTGGCATATTATTGAATCATTCTTTCCTGTTATATCTATACTAGGGGCTGTTCGTTTGATGTTTGGAAAGGTAAGTGGTGTGGGGAGGGGTGGGGTGAGGGGAAGCTGGGGTTAGTTGGCAAAAGTTGCAAATATGATTATCTTTCTAACCAAAAGAAGGGGAAAGAGGGAAGAGAAAAGAACGAATAAAGCGAATATGTGTATCACCTACTAGTACGAGTTTGTCTCATGATCTTGTCCTAATAGTAAAAATGTTCAAGACTACAGATAAAAAGATAAATCAATTCAGATAACGGTTGAACACTCTATATTGGCCCCTAAAAAAAAAAAAAAAAAAAAAAAAAAAAAAAAAATATTTGTGAAGGAAGCATGGTTGGCTATAGATCTGGTGGAGTCCTCAAAACTATCCTTTCTGTAGAGGAAGTGTGTGTGTGTGTGTGTGCGTGTTTGTGCGTCAAAAAGATACGTTTGAATTATGTCATTTTCGATCATAAAGAGAAGACAGAAGGATGGAGTGACAAAGGACCTCCGACGGGTTCTTGACAATAATCTTAATCACAATCAATTATATGGTTAGGATCAAGTTTCTTTTAGGAGTCTAGGTACAAAAAGTCAATAGTGCGCTGGCTATTAGTCACAATTCTGGCGACTCATTTTAGGTATATATTGATTAGGAATTATGTCATTATGGCGCTGGATTCGTGATCAGGAGGGATGCGAGTTCTATTCCCACCAACGGATAAACCCAGGTTGACTATCGTAATGTGTCCTAGTGCTAGGCTCATTACTCCACTTGTTGCCCAATGATGTAACATTCAAGTTATGTGCCAAAAATTACCGAAATCAAGCCAAAACTCGTTATATAAGTAAGGTAAAGGTTAAAATTTCCCACCTTGAGAGAAAAAGAGAGTAAATGTGTTGAGTTTTTGTCTTAAAATAATATATATATAGCTAAGAGATAACCCCAAATCTAGTAATCCAATATTACTCCTTGTTCAACAATCCCCTTTCAACAATGGAACAGAGATTTATTGAATACATTTCGATCTATCCACATATATTTATGTGTTTAAAAGTATATGTGTCAACAGTTTTCAACATGGTCAGATATAGGTTAAGACCACGAGAGAGAGAGAGAGAGAGAGAGAGAGAGAGAGAGAGAGAGAGAGAGAGAGAGATGTTACCTGTGTGTTCTTTGAGTTTGGTGCATGCGACAACTGGATGCCAAACACCCGGAATATCAGATTTATATAGGTGTAGGCTCGTCTATGTTGCGCCACGATAAAGTGCCCCATGGGACAAAGTGCACAATTCATATATTGCTACGAGAAAGTAAAACCGAAAGTACAAACAATTTTCCGACAATAGATTGACCGACCTGATCACTGAAATATTGCAATGTATTCTGTCTGAAGTCCAAATATATTATAAATAAGATAATGCTTTATGGTTGCTTGTATAGAAAAATCAAGAACGACCGACACACGGAAAGACGGACTGATAGACTACATTTAACAGACACTATAGGATAAAGAATATATATAAATATATATATATAAATATATATATATATATATATATATATATATATATATATATATATATATATATATATATATAGAAACAAACCGAAGGACAAACAGACAGACAGACAGACACAGGCAAACATTGTAGAGGAATAGAGAGAGACCAACGGGCAGACGAAAACACGCAAGCTAGATAATTTAAGTTTACACAGAGCAAATGCACTGTCTACAATGAAAAGCATTTTTGTTAGACTTCTCCCTCTCAAACACACACATACACACACACACATACGCACAACAATGGATGATGATGATGAAAAAATAAAACAAGCTCTGTACAGTTACGTTATGATGCCACGTCTTCTTGGTTATATTGACAAAACAGGAAATGCTTACATATCATGATACGACCTTTAAGCATAACTTAACTGTATGGCAAGATTTTAACTTAATGCAGCAACCCAATGCAGAAGATGTATGATTTTAAGAAAGTTTAACACAAAATATTAACTTTTATGACGATGTCACCTATATCGCCATCGCCACCCTAAAAGTGGCGACATCTTTTTAATATATACATATTGGACATATTGTATGTCAATGTTACCCGTAATTAACATGAAATATATGTTAAGAGTCTTCATCACTATGCTTGATACCTCGCAAGACAGAAGTACTTGAAATCACAAGGGGCAAAATATAGCAGTTTAACTCCTACTCAGTTCCCGTCTCCTTGTAAAAGCAGCTGGTACATGAGATCATGGCGATAGTTACCGTTACTCGCGGCACCAGTCCGATTCCTGCTCTGAACGAATTATAACTATCTGATCATCTGACCTGTTAGATTATATCTATCTATCTATCTATCTATCTATCTATCTATCTATCTATCTATCTATCTATCTAACTAACTAATCTCTCTCTGTCTGTCTGTCTCTCTGTCTGTCTCTCTGTCTCTCTCTCTCTCTCTCTCTCTCTCTCTCTATATATATATATATATATATATATATATATATATATATATATATATATTTCATATAATATAATAATGTATCCTACCATATAATGTGGGATGCATGGATAGGCAATTTCCTCTCTATTTGGTATATAGGTATCAATTTGTAATTATAATTTAATGTATATACCTTGCATTTCTGTGGGTTGTTGCATATAGCGAGGGGCTGAATTCACTTTGCCTAGCGATTTATTTCTCATGCACCTCGAGTCCTTACCTTCGACTTTGCTCAATCCATTCTTGGGGATGAGCGCATGGCCGTGTGAGTTTGGGCTCTGGTGCATGAGAGCTAGGCGATTGTTGCCGTAATTCGCTGCATGAGTTAGATAGGTAGAACTGGGGAATTAGTCAACTGCTTGGTTCATACAAAATCCCTAATGAGTCGTGCAGGATTGACACGTACTCTGTTTCTTTATATTTTACCAATAACTGATTCAAACAAAGAGAAAGTGCATTTGATATGTAATGGTTTGGCAAATGAACAAAAAAAAAAAAAAAAAAAAAAAAAGAAAAGCATACAAAACAAGATCGATTTTTTGCCTTGATACTGAAAAGTTAACACTTCATACAGAAGATATAACAACAAAGGATTGTGCTCACGTTCCTTTGTTCGCGGTAAGAGGTAACGATCCATTTAATATAAAATCAGTTTCGCAAAAGGTCAAATTCATTAGAGACTATATCATTTTATTTTATGCTCGACCATCAATTAGTGGATTTCTTAACGTCATCTTCGGGACTTGAGCAAAGTGTCCTTTACAAACATGTGTTCCGATCTGTATGGTACAGCCTTCCGAATGATCATTTCTAAGAATGGTGTTCTCTCTCTCTCTCTCTCTCTCTCTCTCTCTCTCTCTCTCTCTCTCTCTCTCTGTATGTAGGTGTGCTTTAAGAATTAATGTAATAATCTGAATGCTAAATAATTTTCTTGAATTTTCAATCATACAGACAAACATAGTGACAATGATTCAGGACGTTCGGCTTTTTCTAAGTAATTTTCTTAATCCAGATCTGTTATACCGTACGAATATAACCCGCCGCCAGTCCTCTCCCCCACCCCACTTCCGGAAGAATCCTGATTATCAAATATTCACTGGTTTTCATAGCTTTTCTCCTAGTTCTGTTCGAGTATACTGCTATTACCGAAAATCTCTCACCACTGGGAAGCATCTAGAGAGAGAGAGAGAGAGAGAGAGAGAGATACAGACAGACAGACAGACAGACAGACAGACAGAGACAGAGATAGGTCCAACCAGAAAATCCTTACATATCATGGTACAGCCTTTAAGCATAAAGTAATTTTATGGCCAAATTTTAACTGACTGCAGGAACCAGTGCAGAAGATATATGATTTTAAGAAACTTTAACACAAAATATCGTCACTCTAAAAGTGGCGACACTTTTTTAATATATGAATATTTAACTTATTGCATGTCAATTGTACCCGTAATTAACATGAAATATATGTTAGGAATCTCCATCCTTATGCTTCATACCTCACAAGACAGCAGTACTTGAAATCACAAGGGACAAAAGATGGCAGTCCATCTCCTATCCAGTTCCCATCTCATTGTAAATGTAACTGGTGGAGGAGAGCTAGGTGATAGTTGCCGTTACTCGCCGAATAGGTTCGAATCCTGATTCGAAGGAATTACGAATTATAACTCTCTAACATATGTATATATATCTTTCATATAATCATGTATCCTAACAAATAACCTGGGATCTAGGGATATGCGCTTTCCTCTCTATTTGGTATATAGGTGTCGATTTGTAATTCTAATTTAATGTATATACCTTGCATTTCTGAATAGAAATCCTGTGGGTTTGTGCATATAGCTGAGTGCTAAATTCCCTTTGCCTAGCGAGTTAGTTCCCATGCACATCGAGTCCTTACCTTCGACTTTGCGATTGGCCGTGTGAGTTTGGGTGCTGGTGCATGAGAGTTAGGCGATAGTTGCCGTTACTCGCGACATGGGTTCGATTCCAGCTTAGAAATAATTATAACTTTCTAACCTGTTAGATTATATTGGTTTGAAGAGAGAGAGAGAGAGAGAGAGAGAGAGAGAGAGAGAGAGAGAGAGAGAGAGAGAGAGAGAGAGAGAGAGAGAGAGAGAGAATCTTGCAAAGACAGATTAAAAACCAATGCTTATATTTTGACAATTTTACCATTTTCTGAAATGGACATGTTCTATTGATTCCCTTGATACAGAAAATGTCAAGCATATTGGATGAAAATTAATGAGGGATTTACAACTTAAATTTATAAATATTAAGTACAAACTAACTAAGTTGCGAACCATTAGGTCTGCACGCCTCCTTTTAGAAATGTTGGCACAACAGATGAATAAGCAACAATTGACCGACAGCTATGAATAAGCAACAATTGACCGACAGCTATGAATAAGCAACAATTGACCGACAGCTAGTAGTGGTAGATAGGTAGAACTTGGGGATTAGTCAACTGCTTGGTTCATACAAAATTCCTAATGAGTAGTGTAGGATTGACACGTATTTCATTTCTTTCTGTGTAGATATATATTTTACCTCTAACTAATTCAAACTACAGAAAGTGTCTTTGATATGTAATCGTTTGGCAGATTATCAAAAAAGAAAAAGAAAAGAAAAGCATACAAAACAAGATCGATTTTTTGCCTTGATATTGAAATGGTAAAACTCCACACAGAAGGTATAACAACATAGGATTTGTGCTCACGTTCCTTTATTCGCGGTAAGACGTAACAATCTATTAAATATAAAATCAGTTTCATAAAAGGTCAAATTTACGAGAGACTATATGATTTTATTTTATGCTAGACCGTCAATTAATGGATTTTTTAACGTCATCTGCGGGACTTGAGCATAGTCTCCTTTACAAGCACGCGTCCCGATCTGCATGATACAGCCTTCCGAATGATCATTTCTAAGAACGGTGTTCTCTCTCTCTCTCTCTCTCTCTCTCTCTCTCTCTCTCTCTCTCTCTCTCTCTCTCTCTCTCTGTATGTAGGTGTGATTTAAGAATTAATTTAATAATCTGAATGCTAAAAAGGCGAGTTTCTGGAATTTTCAATCATACAGACACATGGTGAGAATGACGCAGGACGTTCGACTTTTTCTGAGTAATTTTCCTTATCCAGCTCTGTTATACCGTACGAATATAACCCGACGCCAGTCATCTCCCCCACCCCACTTCCGGAAGAATTATGATAATCAAATATTCACTGGTTTTCACAGCTTTCCTCCAAGCTCTCTTCGAGTATACTGTTATTACGAATTCTCAGACACCAATTTACTGAAAAATTTCTCACCACTGAGAAGCATCTGGAGAGAGAGAGAGAGAGAGAGAGAGAGAGAGAGAGAGAGAGAGAGAATTTATCCTTCCAAAACCCAATGCCACGCTAAGTTGAACACAGAAAATGTTTCATTCTGATACAAGTGGTCATCGTCTATCTGTATGCACTTATTGTATGTGTGCGCACAATGTTGTCTGTATTTTAGGACTTCTTCTGCATGCTATATATATTAGTGTAGAATATAACGAGAAAGAGAGACAAATATAGGGACAGAGAGATCCAACCTTTGAGTCTTTGTGTGAACGTTGCACTTGACAATACGGTGTTAATTTCGTCCAGTTTAGGCTACCAGATGGAAATCGGGTCAATGAATGGGTAAGGGTGGAAAATATAACTAGTCTCACAATTGCCAAGGAAAAAAAAAAAACACGCGGACAGAGGCGAGATGGCAATGGTCGGAAAAAGCAACTTTAGACCATTCGGCGTCTTGTCTGTATGGTGTCGTTAGTGGGCATAAAGAAACAAATAGCTCTATGGTTGGTTAGATCAGAGGGGCTCGTATTGTTGCTTACAATTTACCTATTAGTCATACATGTATTATATAAAACTACAAGGGAGGACTCTTCTCTCCTTTCTCGCGCGATCTATTTAAGAATCGACGCTGATATTTCAAGCAACACTTCGTATAGCGTAATAAATTTGGTACTGATGTTTAACTCAGGCATTCGACTCTTTACGCCAACACAAAATTTGACTTACTACCACACTTTTAAGGAATGCCAGACCATTTTCCCACGCTACCGGTCGACATGGCCATGAGCGCGCCCGCCTAATATACAGGTACAATGCACTGAATGGAATTCTTCCCCTTTATTGTTCAACTGAAAATCAGGTTATCAGTAGGCGTAGTACGTCATTTTCGGTCGAATAGAGAGAGAGAGAGAGAGAGAGAGAGAGAGAGAGAGAGAGAGAGAGAGAGAGAGAAAGAGAGAGAGAGAGAGAGAGATGTTCTATTGATTCTGTTGATACAGAAAATGGCACACATATTGGATGAAAATTAATGAGGGATTTACAACTTAAATTTATAAATATTATATGGTACAATGGAACAAAGTTTCGAGCCACTGGGTCGGCATGCCTCCTTGTTGAAATGTTAGCACAACAGATGAATAGGCAAAAAATGACAACTAGTGGTAGATAGTTAGAATTGGGGAATTAGTCAACTGCTTGAATCGTACAAAATTCCTAATGAGTCGTGTGGGGTTGACATGTACTCTATTTCTATATGTGTAGACATATATGGTACCTATAATTTGGCAGATTAACAAAAAGCACACAAAACAAGATCGATTATTTACCTTGACATTGATAAGGTAAAACTCTACACAGAAGGCATAAAAGCATAGGACTGTGCTCACGTTCCTTTATTCAATGTAAGTGGTAAAGATCTATTAAACATACAATCAATTTCGCAAATGATTAAATCCATGAAAGATTTGTGCACACGAATGGCAGATTTACAAATAACATTCCCCTTTCATATCCTAAAATGTCTACTCGTAATAAAACAAGTATCCTCAACAATTTATATAGGTACAATTTACAACCACCTTCCATATTTAAGGGTATACGATCACATATCATGAGATGGGGATTGATTTTCGGGGTGGATTGAATATAAACACGCCAACAAAGTACGTACGATGAGTCAACAGCGAAAATTGACACTTTGCCATTGCTAAATTCTATGAAAGCTCTTACACTGGCCAAAAACGAATCAAGTTTGTATTTAAAAAAAAATCAGAGGGGATAAGAAAGGCATCATCGGTGCCAATTTTGATGAAGCATATATATATATATATATATATATATATATATATATATATATATATATATATATATATATATATATATATATATATATATATATATGATGACGCTGGTGTACAGTAATAGAACACCAATATGCAGAAAGGTATATACTATTCTGTGGGAGCAAATAAAAACGACGTATAGTTATGGAACTTAATATATTTTATATTTATTAATTTATGTCTGTCTCACCCAAGCCCCAAGTTATGGTCTCTCTCTCCCTCCAACCCTCTCTCTCTCTCTCTCTCTCTCTCTCTCTCTCTCTCTCTCTCTCTCTCTCTCTCTTTATCTCTCTCATGCACACGCCTATGTTTACCTTCAGTATGATTAATCTGAGACGGGTGTACATATGAAGATTTTCATATTACAGGTGATTTGAAGAGTCATCCTTCTTAATACGCTGGTATTTGTTGCTATCCATACGAGTGTTTGCACACGTAGGCATACAGAATATATAATAAGCACGTATGACAAGACTTCCACTAATAATTTTGTTCGATAATTTTTCAACCGGGCATAGAATGAAAGAAGAAAATGTATTACAGAAAGTCGTTGACTGTGAAATTGAGCTCATAAATTTGCACTAGACGGTTATTAAATACATTAAATTTTAATAGCTTTAACAATTTAAAATCTTTTTCATCTAAGGGCCAGATGGTATATGCGAAGATGACTCGCTCATGCTATCTACCGAATACAATCTTGGCCGTCTCAGTGATACGTTCGTTAACTTCAATTCACCGGCAATTCACTGATTTCAGGTCGACCAAGCAATCGAGACTTTGTGCGTAATTCATATTGTTTCGATTTTCTTCAAAATAAATCAGATATAATCATTGAAAATCCATAGCGAAATGTAGGTCCGCTAACAAGGTATAGTCAAACCTGTCTGCAACGACTACTCTGAGGACAATCTGGAAGTGGTCTTGATAGGCAGGTCGTCTGTATATACATGTGTTGATTTATATATAAATGGGACCTATGGACCTTTACCATTATACGCAGATGGTCATTTTATAATGTTTACTATTAAGATTCTCTGTTTTATTTATTTATTTTGCTGACGTTACTTCTTATATAAATTATTGTATCATGAAAAGCTAAATGTTGCATTTCTTTCTGATGAATAGCATGCCAAACTATATTTAGATTCAGTTTTAAATAACACCTTTATTTCGGTGCAGCTGGTAATTGCATATTTCTATGAAAACTTGATAATGCATGGAAAAGGTAAAATGTGAATAAAAGCTATGTAGCGAAATGTTAAAATGAACCCTAGCTATTATGTTTACACAAATAGAAAATAGTACGTAACTTAGCCGAACAGGGTCGTCACATTAAACGCCATACTGCGTACAAATGTGTCTTCACATGTTACACCACGCCCTAGAGAGAGAGAGAGAGAGAGAGAGAGAGAGAGAGAGAGAGAGAGAGAGAGAGAGAGAGAGAGAGAGAAACAGACAGACAGACAGAGTTACTATCATCTATGGGCCTGTGAGCAAAGTACGAGGTCATAAATATACTCAGCATAAAACCGCCAATATAGAAAAGAGTTGACAAAGAAAAGTTAATAAAAACTGATAAAGAGACCTATGTAAAAGGCAAACGATGGGGGTGATTGAGAGTACTATCAAGACAGAATGCTTTCTTCAAAATGAAAATGAAAAAATAAAAAAGAAACTAATTGTTGCTTGTTAAAAATTTAACACCAACCACGGCTACGCTGAGTTTTTGAAAAAAAATAACCCTGCTAGACTTTCAAATTATGGTGTCAGCATTTTTTACAAAAGTTCTTTCTTTTGTTGGGACTGAATAGAACAAATATCATCTCTTTAATATAACGCAAACATAAAAATGCAACTTATCTAAAGGTGAAGCGAAATCCAACGAGATCTAGGCCTATTCATCTCAACTGTAGCAATCACTGAAGACATCGTGAGAGTGCTATTTGTTTTGAGAGTTACAATGTAGTTCTAGATGGGAAAAATGTAACTTGGAGGAGAAGAATGTGGAATATTAGGATCCCTGTCCCCCCTCTCGTTTAAAGTACTTATAAATCGAACTCTTAACTTTTTAAATGTTTGAGGCTTTCGTGTCAAATTAAGTGTTGTTGTTCACATCACACTATTGGTGTTTTTTTTAGTGTACACTGTACTTCAGTATGCAAAAGCTGCAGCGTCAACACACAGCCATTATTGTCGATGTTAAAATATATGACTTCATTATCTTGCACTTTATTTTATCCACAATTCTCTGAGATTGGTCTAAACAGTCATGCCCGTCGCTTAGCCAAATTATTTATTTACTTTTATTTTTAAGTTTTTTTGGGGGGGGGGGGGGGTTGAAGGAGGGTGGACGGGAGGGGGTTCAAAAGAAATTCAAAAGACCAGTCAATCAGACAATTAGATTGCTTGAAATCACAATAAAAAAGAAGAAAAAAGTACTTATTCAGCTGCGACCTTGGTTAGCCAGGGAGTGAAAACAAAGCAAGTGGTAAGTCCTAGGCTTGTTGTGGCAGATTATGAAACTATAGTGAGAGGCCGTCCATTTGTATTTATCCATTTTTTAAGACCTTGCATGAAGTGAAATGTACCTACATATCACTGTGCAATATGATTTGTTCATATAAAGGTACTTTTAATATATAAATAAAAACATGAATATCAACCTTATATGTTTTTTTTTTTTTTTTTTTTACTGCAAATCATGACCTTTGGACGCCGTCTCAGCTTTTCAACACCGCTCGTATTGACTATCAGCAGTTGGCTCTTTTTAGATGTGAAAAAAACGAACTTGAATAGATTCATGATGAGTCATTAGCCCAATGACCTACACTGGTACCGGAATTGTAAAGCGAATATTATAGGCTGGTCACTAGTAAAAAATTCTGCAGATTGCTTAGATATCATTTTCCTTTCCTCTGAGCTGCAATGATTGATTGGTAGTTTTACATCTGTCACTAAAATGGAGGATAACAGTCATCTGCAGTCTCACGAGCACCGGAAGTATGACGCAGTTGTTACTAAGGCTGCAACGTTGCCAGAATTTCTAAACGTGTACACCGTTTACAATAACCGATACGCAACTCAACTAGCTAAGTGCAAATAGTGTCTGTAAATGCAAACACCTTGACATAATTAAAGGCCGCATGCGAAAGTGCAATTTTTTGAGTTACAAACTTTGTCTTTTTTATATATCTATTGTAGCCGCCAATGTATTAGAATGATTTTGTACGAGCGGTCTTCACTCGGAAAACATGTTTTGTCACGAGTTTGATCCATTTAGTATCGGACTTCCGTCCTGTACCTGTGAGCATGGTCGGCACTAGGCAACGTATACATGTTTCGGTAAAGGTAGTGCAAAAATGGATATTAGTGATTCTGCACCAGTTGCACACAGAACCTGTTACCGCACGATGCATACTCATTCTTGATTTTTTGCGGTACTTTTGATGGGAGCAGAGCTATAAAGTATTATATGTAACTGTTTAGTATTCTCTGCTAAAAAAATAAATATTGCATTTAATAAAGAATAAGCAGACAGTGTACATCGTACTGCAATTGACACAGACCTACCAATGGTGAACAGAGTCCGCAGGATTTTTAAAATAATAGCTTGGGGTTTAAAAATTATGTTTAATAGACAACTACTCTTTCCTCAAGCAACTGGCACTAGAAATTGGTACCTTCTAAATTTCGCTAGAAAAGGTATTTATATTTCTCGGGTAAGTGAATAAATAATAGCGTTGGCACTCTTAGAGGGAAATATAGTATTATTTTACCAATCAAAGGATCCGAACGAGTATAGTTCCGGAATCGGTTCCTCTTTGAAACTGCATAATTTTTGGCATACGAGTCAATTATTTGGCATACAATTGTATCATTCTTTAATGTTATGTCTATATTAGGGGCTGATCATTCGACATTTGGTAAGTTGCGTGGGGAGGGGTGGGGCTAGGGGAAGCTGGCTATCACATTCGTGAAACCAGAAAGTAGAGAATTTTTCAGCGGGGATAGTTCGTGAATTTCAAAGACAAGGGGAGCGGTTGGTAGTTGGCAAACACTGCGAATAGGAATATCTTTCTAAGCAAAAGAAGGGGACAATGGAAGAGAAAAGAACGAACAAAGAAAATATGGGTATCACCTGCTAGTAGGAGTTTCACTTATGATCTTGTCCGAATAATGAAAATGTCCAAGACTAAATAAAAAGAAATTTTTCAAGTCAGAAAACAGTTGGACACTCTGCAGTGACACTTTTTTCTAAAAATAAAATTATTGTTTTGTGCAGCAAACATTTTTTTCTATGGGTCTGGTGAAGTCCTCAAAACTATCATTTCTACAGATAAAGTGTGTCTGTGTGTGTGTAAAAATACATATTTTGTGTCTTTTAAACTCAATCTTTCCAATAGAAATTTCTGTCAGTTTCGATCATAAAGGAAAGACAGAAGGACTGAGTGACACAGGACATTAATCTTAATCACGACCAAATATATAGTCAGGATCAACTTTCTCCTGAGTCCGGATACCAATAGTTAATATTCCACTTGCTTCGAGACGATGTAACTAACATTCACGTTTTTCAGTGCTTAAAAGCTATGAATTCAAACTAAACCTCATTATATAAGTAACGGCAAGTAAAATTTCCCACCATGAGAGAGAGCGAGAGAGCGATCTTACCTGTATGTTCTTTAAGTTATATGCAGTGACAACTATGTTCCAAACACCCGGAATAGCAGATTTGTATAGGTGCAGGGCCGACTATGTCGAGCCACAATAAACAGACCAATGGGTAAAGCTCTCAGTACATATATTTCTTCAAGGAAGTCATATCGAAAGTTCAAACAATTTGTCAAAAATAGATTGACTGACCCTGGTCCTTGAAAATTGCAATGTATTCTGTAAAATGCAAATACATTATAACTAAGATCATGCTTTATGGTTGCGTGTATAGAAAAATCAACAACGATCGACACACAGAAAGACGAACTGATAGACTGCAATTAACAGACAATACAAGATATATATATATATACAGACTGAAGGACAAACAGACAAACATTGTAGGGTAATACAAAAGAAACGGACGAGCAGACGATAGCCAAACCATGCAAAAAATAAACTGTTTACAAAACAGTGCGGCATTTGTATGGGACACCCCATTATCCCTCTCTCTGTCTCTTTCTCTCTCTCTCTCTCTCTCTCTCTCTCTCTCACACACACACACACACACACACATACCGTCAAATAACACCAAGTTCCTCCTCTACCGGTAAATACTGCCCACTACCTTCATCAAAGGGAGACATATAAGTAGTAAAGGGGGGTATTGAGGTACAATGGGAATATAACATGGGCTACGGGGGGCACTTGGGGTACAATGGGATTTTAACATTGGGCGGGGGGCTCTACAGGTACAATGGGATTTTAACATTGAGGCCTATTGGGGTACAATGAGATTTTAACATTGGGGCCTATTGGGGTACAATGGGATTTTAACATTGGGGCCTATTGGGGTACAATGGGATTTTAACAGGGCGGGGGTACTTGGGGTACAATGGGATTTTAACATTGGGGGCAGTTGGGGTACAATGGGAATTTAGCATTGGGAGCACTTGGGGGTCAAACGGGAAAGGAACGGGAAAAGGAAAAAAAAAAGGGAGGAAGTGTTAGAAGTAGGGCAATCATGGAAAATTAATCTTTTCTTGAAAAATGGGTGGCCCTGAAAAGGGCCATTGGAGGAGGATTATTTTTCCCTCCAACATTGAGTAAAGAAGCCTAGGAAGGTGGTGTGAGATTTTTCTTCTTCTGGAGTGGTGGTGGATTGGACAGCCAGTCGGGATGTTCCATACGTCTGAACTTATCCTGGATTTTCATCCAGTTTAAATTCAGGCGTTGAAATTCCTTTTCTTTCCTGGCCTGTTCCTTCTGACTTCTTTCGAGAGCCCACAAGATCTTAATGTGTGCTACTTCTTGCTCCAAAACTTTTCTTAATAATAATTTTGTCGTGTGAAGATTTATCTCTTCACGCCTGACGCTACTGGCGGGTGGATAGATCCAACAATCTTCCTTCACTTGGTGTAGGAAGTATTCCACCCCATCCAGTAAGTCGAGGGCCGACTTGATAAAGCCCACACGACAAGGAGCCGAAGAAGTCTTTTGGGTTTCCTCCACCAAGACATCCTTCACCCGCCTCCTCGCTGAAGTGAGAGCCGCTAGTTGGCTGGTGACGTATGGCTTGGTGGCAGGCTATCTCCACCAACACTCCATCCTTTCCATCAAGGACTCCACACTCACCATCACATCCCAGGCTTCCTGCAATAATTCAATGCTATTCATTCTTCAGTTGAAGTGTGAATGGCGCAACTGACTGACTGAATTTGAATTATAGACGTGTGCGACGAATCTCGTCATGTACGTCTGATTAATATGCGCACAGCGCACTATTTAATTTGCCCCCAAACTGTTGCTGTAGCATCAGTTTGGGGTTCGTCAAGCGGTTTAAACAGAGCTGTAAAAACCGCTTGCGCTTTACTGCATGCACCGCATGCTTTTTAATTAATCGGCGTGGGGGTGCGAATCGCCCTCACGCCATTTAATTGTGTGCCCAGCACACTGTCTGTTGCGATGCAATGTCCGGGCGCGGAAAAGGCGGAGTCAGGAACGGCCAGGGAGGAGCTTTTGCGTCACAAGTTGGTGTCTGTGGTCCAGGGTGTGATTTTGCCTAAATTGATGTCGTCTTGCACGTGACGCTATTCTTTAAAAAGTTTTTAATTTTAATGAACTCTATATGATTGGCTGACTGGTACCGTGTTGAAGTTGGGTTAAGTCCAAGGAGCTTTGCCCTATACTTGATTCTATGCATGTTGAAGTAATCGTTGCCACTTTGTGCGGCTGGGCCTGATGGCTTTTGGTTTTTAAGCCACCTTATATTGTCTATGGATTTTTGGGTCAAAGTTTTTACGTTTCTTGTTATCAATGAAATTTGCTGCCTTTTTGTTTGGGAAACTGGGTTTAAGTTGTAGATTATATACCGCTTTGTGCAGTGGGCCCCTGATGGTTTGGACTTGTGACCACCTTATATTCTTAGGTTCGATTTGGGCCATTGAGAGGGTCCTATTGGATAGTTTTAGTGGATCTGGGATGAAGTATGAACTATATACCGCATTGTGCAGTCGGCCCCTGATGGTTTGGACTTGTGACCACCTTATGCTCTTAGGTTCGATTGGGGCCATTGTAAGGGTCCTATTATTGATTCATTGGTGCGTTGTTCTGATACTCCTTGGACTGTTTTTTCCGAATATCGGTACCAGTGTGGGTGTTTAGAAAGAGCGTAGAGAAAGCAGAGTATATAGTCATGTATGTATTAACTAAAACAGAAACAGCTTTTTTTTTTTTTTTTTTTTTTTTTTTTTTTTTTTTTTGTTGTTATTATTATTATTTTTTTTTTTCCTAATAATAAAAAGAAAAAACATTCATTCATCAATTCATCCATTCTTTTCCTTCCTTTCGTTAGTAGTCATGCATGGGGTAAAAAACAAATCATGCTTTGCTTGTGATTAATTAAGTTTATTTTAGATTTTGTGTCTAATTTTTTCTGGCTGTCCTAATGATTTGAGGTTCAAATACTTGCAGTGCGAGGGCCCAAGTTCGTTGAGACGTACCCTCCAACCGTAAGGGCTGTGGATTTACCTGGTTCCTCCCTGCGTTGTGATCTGACCTTTTAATTTTATTTTAATTTTTAAGTTTAGTTTTAGATTTTGTGTTTAATTTTTCCTAGCTGTCCTAATGATTTGAGGTTCAAATACTTGCAGTGCGAGGGCCCAAGTTCGTTGAGACGTACCCTCCAACCGTAAGGGCTGTGGATTTACCTGGTTCCTCCCTGTGTTGTGATCTGACCTTTTAATTTTATTTTAAATTTTAAGTTTAGTTTAGATTTTGTGTCTAATTTTTCCTGGCTGTCCTAATGATTTGAGGTACAAATACTTGCAGTGCGAGGGCCCAAGTTCGTTGAGACGTACCCTCCAACCGTAAGGGTTGTGGATTTACCTGGTTCCTCCCTGCGTTGTGATCTGACCTTTTGATTTTATTTTAAATTTTAAATTTATTTTAGAAGGTAATTTTATGTGTATATGTGTGAGGGGGGTGGAGGGGTGTTTTAATAGGTTATAATTTTCCCTTTTTCCCTATGGCAGATATGAACCCCAAGATGTTTGCATACATCGAGTTGATGTTGTTCGTTTTGGTGTTAAAAAACGTCGGATACTGGGCTGGCGTGTTTATTTTGGTTTGTTTTTCCTGGAACTCTGTCCTTTCTGGTGTGTATTTGGGGCAGGTATTAAAGATATGATCTAATGTTTCCGGGACGGGGCAGTGAGGGCAATTTATGCCTGCTGCTCTTATCTCTGGTATAAACCTTCCAAAACTGCTGGCTAAAAGGGTTTTGCCAGTTTTGAGTCGTGTTATGATTTTGGAGTCGTATGGGTTTGCCAATTTAGGGGTTGGTATATTCCTGCTAACTTGCTTTTGCAGTTGATAGAGTTTTCTCCCTTTTGCTGAGTTGTCCCATTCCCTTTGCCATTTAGTATCTATTTTCTGCCTTATGATACTGTAAATTTCCAGCACGCTATAATCCATTTGGTGTATTTCCGATTCTTTAAGCTGTCTTTTAGCTTCTTGATCTGCCCTTTCATTCCCTGGAATATCGATATGGGAGGGTACCCACATGAATTCCACAGTATATTTTTGTTGATCCAGGGTTTTTAGCTTTAAATATATTTCCCTTAGCATGTTTTCCCTGCTGGACGAGTTATTTGTTTCCAGGGTTCGTAGCACACTGAGGGAGTCGCTGATTATCACTGTTTTTGCTGTGTGGGTCTCTTCAATCCATTTTATAGCTTCCTTAATTGCCCAAAACTCGACTGTATAAATGGAGCAGTGATCAGGCAGCCTTGCCCCCAGTGTGATATTCTCCCCCGGGATTACGACTGCGGCTGCTGTGCGCATGGGTTCAAGTGATTTTGACCCATCGGTATATATTTGTGTGTATCCCTCATATCTATTTGCAAGATCAGTTAATATTTTTGCCCTGATTTCTAACGGGTTATGTTGTTTGTCCCCATAGTTTAACGCTTCGACATTGATTTTGGGGGCTTTACAGGTCCATGGTGCGGTGTCCGGGTGTTGTATTATTTCCGCTTGGGTAGTGATTAGTTCTAACTCCCTGTGTAATTCATGGATTTTTTTTCCCTCCTGGTAGGTTTGCTTTAAGTTTACGTCGGAAGGGCTTGTTGCACTTATTTATGATAATGCGGGTGGGGTGAGATTTCGGGTGAATTGACAGCCGTGTCTCGTAGCGCAGGAGTAACTCCTCCCTTCTAAGGTGCAGAGGGGGTTCACCTGTTAAAACTCGTAGCTCGTCCCCAGAAGTGCTAGTGAGAGCGCCGGTGCAAATAGCAAGAGCCTGATACTGAATTCGATCTAGTTGTTTAAGTACATTGGGGTGAGCCGAAGCATATGCCTGGCACCCGTAATCTATTTTCGATCGAATGAGTGTCCTATATAATGTAAGGAGAGTGGTCTGATCCGCCCCCCACTCAGTCCCTTTCAGGTTTCGTAAGAGGTTTAGATCTTTTCCACATCTCCCTACTAGCTCTGCTATGTGCTTGCTCCATGTAAGGCGCTCATCGAATAGCATTCCCAAGAAACGAGCCACTTTTTCAAACTTTATTTCTGTACCATTTAAATACAATTTTGGGGGGTCCCTGCGTGTTTTTAGTTTAGGTGTAAAAAGCACCCCTATTGTTTTACCGGGGGATATTTTGAAACCCCACCTATCTGCCCATCTACCAATCCCATCTAGTCCCCTCTGTATTTCGCTCACCACAGCTTCACTGGACGGGTTTCCCGCTTTCCAGATTCCGCTGTCATCAGCAAACTGAGATATGTCCAGCTGAGATTGGTTTATTGACTTTTCCAGGTCATTTATCATGATATTGAAAAGGGTGGGACTCAGTACACTCCCCTGAGGGGTGCCGTTTTCCAGCTCATGTATTTCCGAATACTGTCCTCCCACCCTCGTTTGGATAGTTCGACCGGTTAAGAAGTTTGATATGAACTTATGTATGTGGCCAGTGATTCCATATTTGTTTAATTTGGCAATTAACCCTTTGGTCCAGATTAGATCATAGGCTTTTTCGAGGTCAAGGAAGACGGCGATTAGATGTCGATTACTTTTATATTTTGCATTGAATGCCAGTCTTATACTTGACTCCAGTCGTATAAGTTGATCTAATGTGGAGCGTTTATTGCGGAATCCGCTTTGATTTTTTGATATCAAATTCTTACTCTCTAGGTGGAATTTAAGCCTATTATTTATCATGGTCTCCATGACCTTGCAGATGTTATCTGTTAGCGATATTGGTCTGTATGAGTTTATATCTGTTGGATCTTTTCCAGGTTTCGGGATTGGGATAACAATTGCTTGCTTCCATCTTGTTGGAATCTTTCCCGATCGCCAGATCGCATTCAACAGATCTAAAATCACCAGTTCGGTTCTTTTGGGGAGATTTTTGTAAATTTCATAGCCTAGTGTGTCCTCCCCCGGCGAGGTAGTTTTTTTCCTGCATAAAGCTTTTCGCCATTCATGAATGGTGAAATCAACATTTAGGGGGCTGTCTTGGTTACTCCTATCTGTGAATAGGTGAGGGTATAGTGTTTCAACCCTGTTGCGGTGCATTTGGAAATTAGCTGTATGGTTTGTGTTGCTGCTCATCCCGGCGAAGTGTGATGCTAATTTTTCTGCTTTTTCCCTGTCGGTTGTAAGTCCTGGGAGTTTAGGGGTTGCAAAGGATTGTTTTCCTCTTATTTTCCTAATTTTATCCCATACCTGCTTTGAATTAGAATTAAGATTTATGGATGAGCAGAATTTTTGCCATGAGGATTGTTTTGCCTTAAATATGATGTTTTTCGCTAGGCGTTCTTTTTCTTTGTAAACAAGGAAATCGAGGTTGTTTTTGGAGTGCCGAAACCTGTTTAGGGCCCTTTTTTTTATCTCTTAACGCTTGTTTACAATCCTCATTCCACCATGGTACGGACTGTTTGATGCCCCGCCCTCCCGTTTTGGGAATACTGTGCTCCGCTGCTGCTGATAGTGCTTTAATGACGTTTTCGTTAAAAGTTTCGATGTTTTCGTCATATAATTGGGCGTCGTCTATCTCCTCACAGAGAGTGCGAAACATCTCCCAGTCCGCCTTATCATATCTCCATTTTGGGGGCATTTGTGTATTGTTTTTATGTATTTTAAGTTGAACTGTGGTCAATATGGAAAAATGGTCGCTGCCTAGTGTACTGGTATGATCTACTTCCCAATCAGCAATCTCCGCTACTTTGGGTGTGCACAAAGTTAGATCGATTGCTGACATGTTCCCATTTATAGGGTTAAGTCTGGTACGTGCACCATTGTTTAATATGACTAGGTTGGATAATTCGACCCATCTTTCAATATTGGCTCCCCTCCTATCCAAGTGGGTCCCTCCCCATTGCTCGCTGTGGGCATTAAAGTCGCCGCATATAATTGTGTGATCTCCGAGCCCGCCAACGATTGCGTTGAATGTTTCCGGTTTAATGACTTCCCTACCTGGGTCGTACATGTTTACAATTGCTATTGGTCTACTACCATTGTTTATTTTGACAATTTGATGTTCCGGTTTCGGCTCGGGATCTGGTATTAGTTGTGTACCTTCAATAGCCTCACTTGATACAGCATCGCTGACATAGATTGCCAGTCCGCCTCCCTGCTGCCCTTGAGGTCGATTTTTGGTGTAACAAGTAGAGTACCCTGGTAGTTTAGGGCAGTTTTTCTGCTCATTCAAGTGAGTCTCCTGAATGCACACAACGTCCGGCTTGTTTAGGGCGCTATTTACTCTAAGGGCTAATTCGGCGATGTTTTTCCGTACTCCTCTACTATTCCACTGTAGTATGTAAATTGATTCTGTTGTGTTCATTGTTGGGTCCCCCTGTTTACGTTTATGTATTCACTACCGTGGTTTTCGGTTTGTGTAGAGTTCTGGGGTCTAGTCCGCAGTATTGCAAGGTCTAATATCTGGGTAAGTACGGTACCGGCATGGATTTGATTATCCTTAGTTAGTTTGATGACCCCGTCAATTATGTCCCGGATAAGTTCTAGAACTTGAATAGCTGTTAGGTTGTTAGGGATTTCTTCCTTGCCGGTGGGTGGTGCTTTAGTTGATTTTTTATCCGGGGTTGATTTAGTATTTCTATTATTATTGTTTTGTGCCGCGCTGGGGGGATGTTTTTTGGTTGTCGGTATGGTATTTGTTTTATCCTGCTCCTTATCTCTATTGGGGTTGGGAGGTGTTGTTTTTGTTGATTCGGGTGTCTGTCTGTTGGTTTGTTTGGTTGTTTGACCTGTTTTTTTGAGCTGGTGTGCTGGGACCTCTCTGATTGGTTTAGATTTAGTTTGACTGGTGGATGGGGCGGTAATTTTGGTGCAGTTAGTGGATTGCATTCTATTATTGATTTCAGTCTTAGCGACTGGGTATGGTACATTGTTTATTGACATGTATTCAATGATAGCATTTTCTTTGATGCTGTATCTGCACTCACGTGATCGTGGGTGGTGGGGTTCTCTGCAGTTTGCACACTTTTGTCCCTGGAATTTACATTGACCCTCGTGGGGTCCCCCACACCTTCTGCATCTTTTGTTAAATCTGCACTTGCTGGTGAAATGCTCCCACCCCTGGCATCTGGTACAATACCTAGTTTTGGGGATGTACTCTGTCACCTGATAGTTTTTACCTGTTGATCCTAGGCGGATTGTAGCTGGGGGGGGGGGGGGGTCTGTTCAAATTGTAAGAGCACTGCAGTGGATTGCTCGCTCTGTTTATTTTTTAATCGTTTTGCCTGATTGATTTCCTGGCCCTGTCTATTTAATTCCTGTGTTAAGCACTCTGTGTTGTGCTCCTTATCTATCCTAATGATTTTGTTTATTACCGGCTTAGGTTTACTGTTAATGTGGACATGATTTTGCGGTCTTATATTCATGTGGCGAGTAATTGTTACTCGGAATGGGCCAATTTTTTGAATTTCTAAGTATTTGGCGACTTGTTTGGAGGTAGCGCATCTAATCACTACATATTTTTCCTTGGTGTGAAGGATTTTGAAATTTCCTCCTTGGGTTGTGCTCAAAGTGGTGGCTATGGTCCTGTCGCTTATGTGTCGAATATTTGTTTCCCTGCTTGTTAGGAATAGCGTAAGTTCTCGTGGATGGTACGCGAGCTTGTGATTTGAAGGGTAGTTGAATGTGTTGTTATTTTGATTTTGTTTGTTTTCCTTTGGAGTTTGTGTTTCTTGTGTTTGTGCCCTGTGGTTATTGTATCTGTTTTTATAGTTGTTTTGTTCAATATTGCCTGATCGTTTGAATTTGGGTGGGCCTACAAGTGGCCTTTTCCCTTTGCCTTGGATTATTGTTGTTGATTTTTTAACCGGAGTGGTTTGCGGCAGCCTAGTGGGCTTTTCTGGGGTTATCTGTCTGGGTTTTGAGGGGCCTGCTACCTGACTGTTGTGTACATGCTGGTGGTTGTTTTTTCCGTGGGTGGGTGATGTTATTATTTTTTCCCTGTTTTTGTTGTTAGTAGTAATGCCTAATCCTGATTGTTTGTTTTTTTGTGTATGGGTTGTTGTTTGATTGGAGTCTTTGTGATTTTCCTTTTGATAATTGGTGTTAATCGGGGGTGGAGTTTCTATGACACGGTGTGTGTCTTGGTTCCCCCCTTCCGCCCTGCAAATTGGAGTCACGTTCATTTGTAGGGGTTTGGTTGGTTGCGGCGAGAATTCGCACATGGGTAGTGTAGAGTCCTGGTCATAAGAGTCGACTGTGTTTCGATTCCTATTTATAAATACCTCTGAATCCAATTCTGAGACCATACTGTTTGCGTTGGGAGTAGATGTCGTAGGGTTTGCCGTGGTTTCCATGGGCATTGTATCGTTCATATCCGGGGTGTCCTGACTGGAGTTTAGAGACCTATTGAATTTGAATGACACCCCCGGCGGCGTGTTATCTAGGGAGGACTGGCTTTCATTGCAGATTAATCTTTTTGCCCAAACTGAGCTGTTTTAATCTGTGTTTAGTGCACCTATGTGAGTTGCTGGCGGGGTTTGATTGATACTTTTGTTGATCTGATTTTTTCTGGGGATCTTTTGTTTCTTCATTTGAACTTTGCCCATTTCCGTCCGGTTTATTTTTACTTACTTAGTGAAACGGAAATGTGGTTTGAAAAATAGCTAACACGGTGATTTTACTGTTGTGTTTGGGGTTGAGAATTAACCCTAATTCCTATGAATGACAACAAAGCAAAAGACCAAAAAACGGAGGGATATGTTAAAATACCAAATTGTTAGATTAGTGAAGGGTCTTAAATGAAGTTATTTGTTATTAGTTGCCAACACCAGAATGGAAAAATAAACGTTAGGATAAATAAAGGGTACAAATGAGTATGATTTAAATATGAAGAAAGTATAGAGATATTATAAAATTGTTAAGTGGTTAAATTCTGAACTGAACCTCGGATTTAGGAGCGAGTGTGAAGATTTTGTTTGCAAAGCTCAATGTAACAGAAAATCTTGCAGTGATCTCACGGAGCTGAAAGATATGCAAGGATTCTGTCCAGGTTTAATGCTAGTGTGGTTCCTAGCGCCTGTTTCTAAGCCTGGTTTTAAAATCTTCACAAAGTACTCGGTTTGAAATATCAAGAATTTAAATTGGCGCCAAAAATTGCTGACAAAGGGATTGAATTTGTAAGTCTCGGTTCAGAGAGTTAAGTTACACTGTTAGTGAATAAATTAAAAAATGTAATACGTTATTATATTCTGCACTCACACACGCTTTAAAAAATAAAAATAAAATTGCTAAAATGGATGATAGAGAGAGGGAGAGACAAAAAGTGGTTATGTGTTCCTATTTCGCCAATTACAGAGTTCAAGTTTGAAAATGATTCCTATCTTACCCTAATGATTTGGAATTGTCGTAAATTCCGGTTCAAATGAACAAAGAGAATTTCCTAAGTTGAGGTGGCGTGATTTTAGCTGGCTGGTGGGCGGGCTGCTAGGCGGGCTGCAATAGTGATGGTAGTATAGATCTGCTAGGCGGGCTGCTAGGCGGGCTGCTAGGCAGGCGGGGTTGATGGATGCTGCGAAGTGCTGCTGGTGGTGATGGTGGTTAATAGCCGAGTTGAAAACGGAGGGTAAGCAAGCTCTTACCGCTCCGTGGCTGCGAAGGACAAAAAACCAAACTACACAAAAAAGAATGCCCTGACTGGACTACTGCTCCTGCTGGACTGCTGCTGTGAGTGGCGCAACTGACTGACTGACTGAATTTGAATTATAGACGTGTGCGACGAATCTCGTCATGTACGTCTGATTAATATGCGCACAGCGCACTATTTAATTTGCCCCCAAACTGTTGCTGTAGCATCAGTTTGGGGTTCGTCAAGCGGTTTAAACAGAGCTGTAAAAACCGCTTGCGCTTTACTGCATGCACCGCATGCTTTTTAATTAATCGGCGTGGGGGTGCGAATCGCCCTCACGCCATTTAATTGTGTGCCCAGCACACTGTCTGTTGCGATGCAATGTCCGGGCGCAGAAAAGGCGGAGTCAGGAACGGCCAGGGAGGAGCTTTTGCGTCACAAGTTGGTGTCTGTGGTCCAGGGTGTGATTTTGCCTAAATTGATGTCGTCTTGCACATGACGCTATTCTTTAAAAAGTTTTAATTTTAATGAACTCTATATGATTGGCTGACTGGTACCGTTTTGAAGTTGGGTTAAGTCCAAGGAGCTTTGCCCTATACTTGATTCTATGCATGTTGAAGTAATCGTTGCCACTTTGTGCGGCTGGGCCTGATGGCTTTTGGTTTTTAAGCCACCTTATATTGTCTATGGATTTTTGGGTCAAAGTTTTTACGTTTCTTGTTATCAATGAAATTTGCTGCCTTTTTGTTTGGGAAACTGGGTTTAAGTTGTAGATTTTATACCGCTTTGTGCAGTGGGCCCCTGATGGTTTGGACTTGTGACCACCTTATATTCTTAGGTTCGATTTGGGCCATTGAGAGGGTCCTATTGGATAGTTTTAGTGGATCTGGGATGAAGTATGAACTATATACCGCATTGTGCAGTCGGCCCCTGATGGTTTGGACTTGTGACCACCTTATGCTCTTAGGTTCGATTGGGGCCATTGTAAGGGTCCTATTATTGATTCATTGGTGCGTTGTTCTGATACTCCTTGGACGGTTTTTTCCGAATATCGGTACTAGTGTGGGTGTTTAGAAAGAGCGTAGAGAAAGCAGAGTATATAGTCATGTATGTATTAACTACAATAATAAACAGCTTTTTTTTTTTTTTTTTTTTTTTTTTCCTAATACTAAAAAGAAAAAACATTCATTCATCAATTCATCCATTCTTTTCCTTCCTTTCGTTAGTAGTCATGCATGGGGTAAAAAACAAATCATGCTTTGCTTGTGATTAATTAAGTTTATTTTAGATTTTGTGTCTAATTTTTTCTGGCTGTCCTAATGATTTGAGGTTCAAATACTTGCAGTGCGAGGGCCCAAGTTCGTTGAGACGTACCCTCCAACCGTAAGGGCTGTGGACATACCTGGTTCCTCCCTGCGTTGTAATCTGACCTTTTAATTTTATTTTAATTTTTAAGTTTAGTTTTAGATTTTGTGTTTAATTTTTCCTAGCTGTCCTAGTGATTTGAGGTTCAAATACTTGCAGTGCGAGGGCCCAAGTTCGTTGAGACGTACCCTCCAACCGTAAGGGCTGTGGGCATACCTGGTTCCTCCCTGTGTTGTGATCTGACCTTTTAATTTTATTTTAAGTTTTAAGTTTAGTTTAGATTTTGTGTCTATTTTTTCCTGGCTGTCCTAGTGATTTGAGGTTCAAATACTTGCAGTGCGAGGGCCCAAGTTCGTTGAGACGTACCCTCCAACCGTAAGGGCTGTGGGCATACCTGGTTCCTCCCTGTGTTGTGATCTGACCTTTTAATTTTATTTTAAGTTTTAAGTTTAGTTTAGATTTTGTGTCTATTTTTTCCTGGCTGTCCTAATGATTTGAGGTACAAATACTTGCAGTGCGAGGGCCCAAGTTCGTTGAGACGTACCCTCCAACCGTAAGGGTTGTGGATTTACCTGGTTCCTCCCTGCGTTGTGATCTGACCTTTTGATTTTATTTTAATTTTTAAATTTATTTTAGAAGGTAATTTTATGTGTATATGTGTGAGGGGGGTGGAGGGGTGTTTTAGTAGGTTATAATTTTCCCTTTTTCCCTATGGCAGATATGAACCCCAAGATGTTTGCATACATCGAGTTGATGTTGTTCGTTTTGGTGTTAAAAAACGTCGGATACTGGGCTGGCGTGTTTATTTTGGTTTGTTTTTCCTGGAACTCTGTCCTTTCTGGTGTGTATTTGGGGCAGGTATTAAAGATATGATCTAATGTTTCCGGGACGGGGCAGTGAGGGCAATTTATGCCTGCTGCTCTTATCTCTGGTATAAACCTTCCAAAACTGCTGGCTAAAAGGGTTTTGCCAGTTTTGAGTCGTGTTATGATTTTGGAGTCGTATGGGTCGTATGGGTTTGCCAATTTAGGGGTTGGTATATTCCTGCTAACTTGCTTTTGCAGTTGATAGAGTTTTCTCCCTTTTGCTGAGTTGTCCCATTCCCTTTGCCATTTAGTATCTATTTTCTGCCTTATGATACTGTAAATTTTTATATGCTCAAAGCGCGGACGTGAAGGAAAACATTCCCTTTTTCCAAAAACATAATTTTTTTTTTATCAAACATGCAAACAAAACACACACACCACACCATCCTTTTTTAAATTTTTTTATTTTTTATCAAACACACTCTATACAAACACATAACAGGGAATGGCTAATTTTGTTTTTGGAGTGGGGAAAAAACAAACACACTCTATACAAACACACAAACATACAAACACCTATGGCAATTATGAAAATTAATCTTTTCTTGTGAAATGGGTGGCCCTGAAAAGGGCCGTTGGGTTTTAGAGTGTATCTAGAGGTGAGGGCACCTCCCTGGTTTTGCCCGACAAGCGGGCCAGCTTCCCCTCCATGTTTCTGCACTCATGCAGCGCTTGTTGTTCTGAAGTATAAACGGAGGATGGTCCGCTTAAGGATCCCAATTTTCTTTTTCCTCCATCATCCGATGAGGCTTGATTGGGATCTTCTTCTCCCTCTCCTCCTCCTCCTTCTTCTCCAGGTCGTGGAGAAGGTGCCAGGCCACCTCTAGATACACTCGGATTTGTCTGACGGTCTCTTGTTTGTTCATGTTGATGGGTAGCTCGACTATGGAAGGCGTTGTTTTAATATACTTTAAGCGCGGACGCGAAGGAAAACATCCCTTACACCTAAAAAAACATTACCCCACTACCCGCGTCTGACGTCATCCCTATGACGTCATTCTAGACTTCGCGGATTTTGCACTCCATCACCCCTTACCCCAAAACCACAGACCCAGTGCGCGGACCTAAAAGAAACACCTTTTACAAATTTTTTTATCAAACATACAAACACACCAACCTTTTTTTTGATAAAGTTTTTTTTTTTTAAAAATCAAACACACACCACACTATCCTTTTTTTATTTTTTATTTTATTTTTATCAAACACAAACACACAATCCTTTTTTAATCAAACACACACCACACTATCCTTTTTTATTTTATTTTTATCAAACACAAACACACAATCCTTTTTTAATCAAACACACACCACACTATCCTTTTTTATATTTTTTTTTATCAAACACAAACACACACTTTCTATACAAACATTATTTTTGGGGAAAGGGATTTTTGTTTTGGAGTGGGTAAAACACAAACACACAAACATACAAGCACAAATTTTTTAAGGCAATGTAAGAGTGGTTATCTTTTCTTGATTAATGGGTGGCCCTGTAAAGGACCGTTGGGGTTAAGAAGTTATGTTGTTTTAACTTCTAGTTGCGGCAGCAGTAGTGGCAGCTGCAGCAGGGCGGCCACGTTTGGCCACGGGTCTCACGGCTTTAAGACAAGGTCTCTTTCTGGTAAAAGAGAAGGCAAACTCCTCACAATCTATCTTACAGCTGACTTCTTTGTCTGGTACTTTCATGCACTGCAAAAGTTGGAGCTGTTGTTGTTGTTGTTGTCTTTGCTGCTGTTGTTGCTGTTGCTGCAGTCCTTGTCTCTCCTCCCATTCCGTTCTGTCCCTGATGATTTCTTCCCTCAGGACTTCTTCCACCAGATCATGAGCCATTTGTAGGAAGATCGTTGTCTTTCTCTCAGGGTTGGTCTCCATCAAATGATGCTTCACCCTCTGCATATTCACCATAGCGTCGTTCAGTTTGCTTATCTTGGCTGCTGCCTCTCTTCTTGAAGTGTTGTTGAGATCTTGACGAGTCAACGAGAGTGACTACACTGATGATGATTTTTGAATTTCCGTCGTGTTCGCCCATTCGGGCATGTACGACGATATACCCCCACAGCGTGCAAAGCACGCTTAGGGGGGTTAAGTGGTCAGGTGTGTTGCCGAATTGCAACCACCTGACTCTTATTTAGGTACACCCCTCCAGCGCAGCATGGTTCCCCACAATTAAGGGGGTTAAATGAATGCGCGCTATTGGAGGATGAGTACCGTTTACACACCCCAGAGGGATGTGTAAATTTTAATTTCATATTTAGTCAGGTGTGCTGACAGTTCGCAACACACCTGACATTTTGCTGAGTACACCCCTCTAGCACAGCATGGTTCCCCACAATTAAGGGGGTTAAATGGATGCGCGCTATTGGAGAGTGTGTACCTTTATACCTGTACATAGGACTAGAACCACAATGTTTACAGGTATATATGTGCGCGTTGTAGCGACCTTGTTATTGAATTGCTTCAAGTTATACAGTCTGGAGTGGAAAAGGCGGCACGGACTAAGCAAGCGAAAGCGCGAAGCGTGGCGGAAGCCGAAACACCAAGAACGTACATACATGATCAAATTCTGCCCAGTTATACTAAGTCGGGCTGTCCCTAATACCAATAAAGTGTAAGCCACTCATTCAATTATGACAATACTACAAGTTACAAAGAATTTTCCATTTAACGCGTATGTTTTCAGTTGTAAAACTTTTGTGTACAAAGTGTACATATTATTTAAAAAAACAAAACAATACCAATCTTTGAGTAGGAATTAGTCATATCTTTTTCGTATCACGCACACTACAATTATAAGTTGTAACTTTTTAGACGGTGGTTCGAAATTGATCAAATTTGTGTTTGAAAAGAGTATAATCAAAAGGGGTTTTCGCAAAAAAGCCAAATTGAAAACCCCATTGATTCAGGCAAACGAGGCATGATAGCCCTTAGAAGGGCTGTTATGTTTTCCCTCGTAGGTAGTCTGGAATGTTGACTACTCCAGCCGTCGTTTTGCAGCATTCCCCGGGAAGTCGCGCTTCTCCGTCAGCTGCATGTAGTTAATTTGGAGGGCGTAGATTAGGTCGCAGTAAACATCCCGCTTCCCTCTCTTGGCCCGTCCCTTTTTATTATTTGGGTGTAACAGCATGTGAATGGAGTGACCGGAATACACCTGCTGGTATCGATTATTGGTAACTGGGTGGCTCCCTACTCCTCACATTTCCTGATGGCTGGCCTGATCACAACTCCGCCATGCTGCTCCCTGTATGTTGGAATGATGTGTCTCTGTCGACGGCTGGAACCTGAATGGTGACTACACTGATGATGATGATGATGATAATTAGATTTTAAGTCGTGTTCGCCCATTCGGGCATGTACGACATATTACCCCCTAAGCGTGCGAAGCACGCATAGTGGGATTTAGTGGTCAGGTGTGTTGACAGGTTGCAACCACCTGACTCATTCTTAAGTACACCCCTCCAGCGCAGCATGGTTCCCCACAATTAAGGGGGTTAAATTGAATGCGCGCTATTGGAGAGGTAGTACCATTTACACATCCCAAGGACTGTGCAAATTATTTATTTGGTCAGGTGTGTTGACAGTTCGCAACATACCTGACACTGTACGGAGTACATCTCTCCAGCGCAGCATGGTTCCCCACAATTAAGGGGGTTAAATGAATGCGCGCTATTGGAGAGTATGTACATTTATACCTGTACATAGGACTAGAACCACAATGTTTACAGGTATAGGTGCGCGTTATAGCGCACATGCTGATTTAATTGCTTCAAGTTAGTCAGTCAGGAGTGGAAAAGGCGGCACGGACCAAGCAAGCGAAAGCGCGAAGCGTTGACGGAAGCAGAAACGCCAAAAGAACGTACATACATGATCAAATTCTGCCAGTTATACTAAGTCGGGCTGTCCCTAATACCAATAAAGTGTAAGCCACTTGTTCAATTATGACAATTCATCGAGTTTCAAGATTTTGTTTAATTAATTCCTAATAATTTTGAATTTTGCGTACATAGTGTACATATGTTGTCCAAAAATAATATCAATAAACGAGTACAAGTTACTCATATCATTTTTGTATCACGCACAGATAATTACTTAGAGAATGTGTTTTAGACGGTGGCTCAAATTGATCCAAATTTGAATTTTAAAAGAGTATAATCGAAAGGGTTTTCGAAAAAAGCCAAATTGAAAAACCCCATTGATTCAGGCAATGAGAATAGCCCTTAGAAGGACTGTTTAGCCTTAGAAGGGACTATTATTCAGCAGGTGGTCCCCGGTAGAGAAGCTCTGTCTGTCTGCCATGCTGGCTCTCTCCTTAACGCAGCGCCCCCTTGGTAGCTCGCTTTGTTGCTGCTCCATGTGGTCGGCTGTTGGCGGGGGGATAGGTCGGCCATACCAAACTCCATTGGCCGCACAGCAGCTTGGCCCCCATACTTCCATACCAAGAGCGAGTCGTTGTAGTTGTAGTTGGGTGTCCATAGCTGCTGCAAGGCCGCCAAGACTGCCTCCTTCCCTCCTCGTCCACTGCGGCTCCCGCTACCGGTTAGCACGTCTGCCACACGGCTACACGCTCCCCCTGCTGCTGCCTGAAAGGAATGGTGACTACACTGGGCCAACGCACCGCTTTATATGCTAGAAGCGCGGACGCGATGGAAAACATGGGGTTCATATCGATAGTGAGAAATGGATAGAGGTGGTGACTTCAGATTGATAGAAAGAGAGATAGAGCATATCCATTTTTCATTTTTTTTTTCAAATTCAATAAAAAACCACACAATACCATTTTTTTCAAAAAATCAACATTTTTTAATGAACAAGAAGAAGTTTCTCTAACATAAAAAGGTAAACAATCAACAAGATATTAAACAGGAACGTATTTACAGGGTTGAAAACGTTGGAAGGGCAAACTAAACTTCCACTTTTCTACATCTACACCATTCTGATGCACACTACGTTTCTGAGCTAAAGACAGAGATATCCATAACGTTCACAAAAACCATCGTTCTACTTTAGCATCGTTTCGAGCATATTCCTTATCAAAACAAGTCACTAAATGTTCTAAGGAATATCCGAGACTGCGTTGATGAAGAAAATGTACACAATATTGTCACACACCATAGAATCCGATCCTTGTAATCGGGCATTATTGAATCGAGTAGAGATGACATTTCTCTCATAAAGTCGATGATGTCGTCTTCCAAAGGAGGTAATCCATAAGAATCAAATATTCCACACCACCATTGTGATCGTTGGGAAAATACACAGCTACCCAATGGGTTCTCTGGTCGATGACTGTCCGTCGGTATATGATGACATAGGCAATGAACGTCTTTAGGTTTGCGATGAGGTAGTTCATCTTTAGCACACACCACAGGATTCCAAGAAGAAGTGTAGGAACTGCGAAGTCAACAGGTAATGAAGTTCCCTGGATATCCATTTTTTCACAGGAAGTAATAAAAGTCATCAAGTTACACTTGACTGTAAACTTGAATTGATCTGTCAAGTAAGTCCACGAATCTCACGGCGGATAGTTTCTGTACTCTGTTGAATGAGAGCTTCGATGCGTTTGATCTCCAGAGAGAGTGAGTGGAGGTGAAGAAGAATCCTGCAAGTCTTTATACCATTGTCTGAACACCTTTTCTTCCGAGATCTGAGACCACGCCTCTTCCAAATATTCGTCCAATTTTTCTTCGACCCGTCATCATCAAACATTTGTCGTGTTGTTTCTGACTGGGATGATCGATTTGACATCCATGACAATGTTCTCGGGTCAGGCTGCTTCATTTTTTCAGTCAATTCCTTAGCATAACAGGAGACTAAACGTTTTTCTTGTTCAGGCCATCGAGAAATAAATCCAATAAACTTTGGAACAGTATTATTCTCTCTTCTTCTTCTTTTGGAAGTTCTGATGAATCAACCCGTCATCATCAGTGATTTGTGACTGCTGTTGCTGTGTTTCACAAAATCCCTCGTCTATCTCCATAGGTTCTTATTCTACGTGTTGCATCTTTTTTTTCTTCTTCTAATAGTTAGTAAATCACTTCTCTCAAACTGTTGATCTATAGAGTATTGTCAAATTCTGCATACAAGACCACGTTCACTGTGTTTGTCTGGAGCTAGAGGTTCTTTAACTGAATTTCCACACGAAGTGGCCTGATTTCTATAGGGTGGAAATGTCCTTCGTCGCTGCCTTGGTCAGGAGTGAAATCAAATCCCACAACACATATCCCTCCTGCATATTCGTCGTACGAAATGCCGTGGCTGGTGTTGGTGCCTAACTGTCCTGTGGCTTCATACAGACTCAAGTAAGTTCGCAAGTAATTTTTCTGGACACCAAAGTCAGGTTCGAAAGGTCTGGTACACAATGCCTTGCCATCTCGACTGATTTCTATCTTTTTGACATTAAAGTGATCAAAGTGGAACGGATTTTCACCGAAGGTTCCGTTGAAGGCTGAGTTTTTGACGATGCCAATCAGCAAACGTTTGGGCAGCTGTCCTTGGAAGACGTGATCTTCGACTATGGATTGGGTTCCAGCGGGAATGGTAAATGTTTTCACTTCCACGCGTCGCACAGGATACTTGCCAGTGGTTCTGCTCAAGGTCTGACTGATGTCGTTGGCTACTTTAGGTAAGACTTCTACACGTCGCACGTAAAGTCTGGCTTCTTGGATGATGGTTTTGTACAGGTTGGCGGCATTGTTATCACTGGCCATCACATGGAAGGCGGCACTACTTCGATTCAGTCTCAGGCGTACATCTATTCCGTTCAACAAATACTTGTCTTGCAACCACATGTCCAAATGCAAACGATCCATCAGTTCTAAACTGCGCCCTTGTAAGATTTTCTTTCGTCGCTCGTTAAATCCCACATTGTGTGGGACTGCTGGAGTTATAGTTTTTTCATTGCTTTGCCCCGCCGCTACTGACAACTCTGTGTCGTTGAAGGTATCCACTCCTGCGGCATTCTTTCCCGCGGTGTCAGGTTTCCAGACCACGCAAGCATCCAGATGAGTGTTCTTGGCTTCTTTTCCGTTACGTCAAGAGATTTTCCAAGTAAGCACGGTAAGGGTAAGTATCCATACTGCTGCTGACCAGTTTGTTCAAATCTACTCCGTCTGAACAAGGAATGCATCGAAA
Organism: Margaritifera margaritifera; assembly: GCA_029931535.1. NCBI lineage: Eukaryota > Metazoa > Mollusca > Bivalvia > Unionida > Margaritiferidae > Margaritifera > Margaritifera margaritifera. Next base: position 123,338 of record JAQPZY010000365.1, read on the forward strand.
TTATTGACGGGCCCACTCGGGCACGGCCGCAGATTGGCGCCGCCCCCGACGTTTGCACTTCGAGTTTCAGATACAAGTAACTGTTTTTTCAGATCGATGTAATCTTCGTTTTGTCCTTTGATTTCAATTCGATAGGAGTCTGAATCCGTCAAAGACGATACAGATGAAATTCATACCATGGCGATTCTTGCATCGATCATCATGGTAGAAGGCATGGAAAAACAGATCCAGTTCTGAACTTGGTACAATTCGCGAAGAATCTCTGTGCCATCATTTTCAATGGCTTTTAGTAATCAAACACGTCTAATACTCTCTGACTGTTCTTCTTTTCTTATTATTTTTTGAACTCCGGTGTGTTTTTTATGAGCTCTGAAGGGATGGTGTCGACGTCTTCTCTTTCTACCTTGTCCTTGCTGTGGAGTGGAGGAAGAAGTAATGCCAGGGCCAGAAGCGTGAAGCGAATTTATAGGACTCTCATCGGAGACCTAAAAGATCTTTGCAGTGTGCATCAACACATTTTTGCCTGCTCTCATAAAGGCTTCTTTTGGATTTTGTTTGTCGATGAGAACGTTTTGCAAAAATTCTTTTCCTTGTGTCAAAGCGACATCTTTTAAGGCATGGAATTCTCGAGTCACCTGGGTTTCAAAATAGGGGCTACCGTCCGAAAAGCCGATTTTAACATATCTCCTAAACCGTGTCCTCGTTATCGAGCCACTCCTCGGTACACTGGATACATGTTTTGGCTAAGTTACAATGCGTTAGAGAACCTTTTTTCGAAAATGTAGTTTCACCGTGACTTTTCCTTGGGCAACGAATGGTACACTTTGTCCCAAATCTCCTTTTATACTAATGTTGACAGTGTCAAAATACGATTTACTGACTGGAAGATAATGAGGGTGTACAAATTCACGGTGAACGTGATATGTGTTTCCACCTTCTTCGTACGCACCAACAGCAGAATCCACTTTGAAAAGAATGACTCTCAGAAAGGGAGCGGTTGTGTGTCCCACCACGTTGTACTCTACCACATCGGAGTACACAAACATTAAATTCAAACCTTCGTTCAATTCGATAGGGTGTTGAAAAAAATCTCCAAAATCTTTGCTGGTTTTGATTATTAGCTTGGTAGGTTTATTTCCACCCAAAAGAGCATACAATCCATAAGAAAAAGTGATGGCTAAGATTTTATCGTCGTTGGTTGTTTCCTTCTCCTTCCAATTCGAAAAAAAATTGTATCAAGAGACGGCGTGCCACAGAATGGTAACTGATCTGTACCCATTTATTGGCTTTCTTTAAGGCATAGCCAAATTGGGCTTCGAAGATGGTTGCAATGGTGTCCACCAAAATGTTGAGCCCCAAAATAATACCCCTCAGGAATGTGTATCTTATAGATACTGAGGTTGTGAGGATTGGTTACCAACTTTGAATGTTCTTAGAAAACCCACATTAGGATCATTATCGTTCAAGATTCTTTGCACTTGCTCGCTCAAGATTTCCACTTCGAAATGGTTTGATGTGGTTTTGTAGATGTTTTGGATTTGTGTAGGATAAATGATTTCTGTCAAAGCCACTTCCCAATGTGCGTCGTGATCCAATTAGATGGCCTGAGGTAATTTGGTCGTGAAACAACATAAGGTTTGTTGGGAAACACCTTCATGGAACTGTCACTGGGTAACGTTAAATAAAATTGGTAAGTCATAGTAGGTCCAAAGTTGTTTTGGTCTCTAGAGGAGTCACTCGAGTTCAAATGATGTTCAAATGGTTCCAAAAGAGGAGTGGTATTATGGTGACTGGAAGAAGGTGGTGGACTGGCGTTGGTCGTACTCCCGTGGTGATGTTGGCTGCTGTTGTTTGTGGTGGACTGTTTGTCCGTTCGTCTCGCGTTCGTAAATTATCAAAGAGGGATCTGGGTTATAAAGATAACTCGATGCAACTGGACATGAAGTAGAAAATTGGTCCACAATTTTTGTGTCTCCTCTGTTTTGCAAACGGTCAAATTGGCAATGTAGCTGACTCCGATGACACAATTACGAACTAACAAAGACATTTGGCAGAAAAAAGACGATTTGATTTTTAACGGGCACACGATTCTCCGCACCACATCCCAGAGCGGTTGTATTATTTGAGTAATATCTTTGAAGAGATGAAAAATCTGCGAAGGAATGTCATCGATGGTCCGTGGGTTTGCTGTGTTGAATTGGCGCATGCGTTGAGTTTACTTCTTCTTTTTTTTATAGTTCGACGACTTAGGGAAGAAGCAGGCAATCCAAGAATCAAAACTAGTGATGAGATATCCTTTCCAACGTAACTTTTGACTTATTCTTACTCGACGTTTGCCCACTTTGACGTGTTCTTTGTTCGAGAATTGCTTTCGATGTCCCGTAACAAGGCGTTCCTTCTTTTTTAGTCACTCGTTGTAACTCAGGCAACTAAAATGTTCCTTTGAGCACTTCCACCTTGCATGTCTTACCAATTTATAGACGGGAGAAGGATGGCGTCCACGGACGGGTGTAGTGACACGAAACAATTCGGATGGTACCCAGTATTTAGTAAAATAACCTTTGTGCAAAAGTGCGTTTTGGTTTTCTCCGATGCGAACCCAATCTCCCGATCTTCAACGCCAGCAAGGTTTTTTCTGAGGTGGTTCTCCTCTGGGGTGTACCAAAACAATCGATCAAACACGGTCACTTACGTTTTCAGGGCTGGACTTCTTCGGGAGGCACATCCGATGCTTCGATTGGTGCGATTGATTGTACGCTTTGAATCCAAAACAAGGGTAACACGTCGATGTACTTAAGAGTGTGTTGATTTGTAAAAATATTGCCACATGCGATTCTTATTCCAAAGTTCTTTGAAACGTTCCACTATACTGGCTTTTGTTTTCAGGATTTTCGGGTAGTTAAAAAAATGAATGTAAAAAATATGAATGCCTTTGTTGTCAAATTCTTTTTGAAAAGCTTGGTTTAGAAATTCGGCCCCTACTTGTCGGTTTGCCAAATACTCGTTAAAGTGGTGACGACCACTTTGAGCCTTTCAAGAAAACCGCGCCCCCTAATTTTAAGGCACGTACCCCCACTACGGTACCATGCTTTTTAGAAGACAAAGGCACGACACCCAAGCAAAATAATTGGAAAAAACTCACTGTCGCAATGACACAAAAACAAAATATTTGTGACCTCGATTTGTAGGCTTCACCCGACAATCGACTGAGAGACGTCGGCTGACAATCATCTTGCCCAATTGATGTCATCGTAGAATTGCCTCTCCACTTGTGGTTGGCCACTTCTAAGAAAATTTTTTCGTTCGCAATGGGTTTGTGTAACCGTGTACGTCGATTTGCTTCATTGTAACCATCGTCGTAACTTCGGGCAAAATAGACCACTTTTCGAATTTACATTTTTTAGGCCAGCCCTGATACTAACTTATTCTGAAACTCCCTCCGTAACCAGCAAGCTAGCCAGGTCCCAAGGATGTGTAAAAAAAGGCTAGCTAAAAGTTATCTCCAATGGTTGATCCAATAAGTCACCCCACCTGTTCGACTGCTCACTTATACTACTTTGGGTGTCGTTGAGGTTTGGTTTGGACGAAGTGGCTTGTAACGCGTTCGACGAGCCACAGGTAGTATAGGGCAGTGAAGAAGGGGTGATAGGTCAGGTATTCCTATACTTGGTGTGGATGTCTTTTTATCACTTCAGTCTTGCTGTCTCTATTCTTTTTTTCTTCTGCTTGAAGAAGGACGTGGGAACATCGTCATATTTAACCCTCTAGCTTTCATGGCTTATCGATGAGTGTGGGTAAGGATGGAGGGTGTCAAAGCAAGGAAGCCGGCAATTTGAGTAGATATTGCCGAGTCAGACGGAGTTTGAAACACTTCTCGGGGCTCGTCTACTCCCTATGCTGTCATCTCCCGTGGCTGTGTCTGTTTCTTACGTGGTGTGGTGGTGAACTTTTAGGTTCGGCTTTTCATCAGGGGTTTTGAAAATCTAACTCAGAGTGGGTGGAGACTGTTTCGTCTAAGCAGCTATTTTGCGTGTGTGAAAAAAAAAAAGTTGCAGACCGTTGTAAAAGTTTGACCGTACCAGTTGCGATTTTTCTGTTTCTGACAAATCGCTTCGTTCCATCAGCGCTTGTAATTCTTGTTGTAACCTATGACATCTCGTTGACGATTAGGATTGGGTGGTAAATGATGGTATCCGTTAGATCGTTCCCGAACGTATGGAAATTCCATCCATCGTTGTGTAAGGAACTAGAAGGTCAGTTTTATCGTCCATCTTCCCATTCTCATCCAAAAGGTACAAAAACCCTGTGTGGTCTTTCCAGAGAAGGGTGTTGCTCCCTTTTTATCTTCTTTTTTTTTTTAATCGCATGACACCATTCCTAAAAGAGGTGTAGGAATCGGTTCCTAACAAAGGAGTCCGCTATTTTCTAACAACGGTTTCCTTTATCAGCATAGGCTAGAAACTCCTCCTCGTTGCACCAACATTTTTTTTCTTTATTGCTGGAGAGTGCTATTTTCTTTATGACCATTTGGCGAACAACCGTTCCGATGTTTTGCCTAAATTTTTGTTTTCTGTATCTTGGACAAAGGTACCGTTTTCCTTTCAAGGCCGTTCAATAACAACATTCACACACGGTATCGAATGATTTACTTTTGGGTGCTGTTTGAAATGAGTTGTTTATCGGTGCATGGGAGGATTGGATTTGGTCAGGACAGACAGGACGTCCCAATGATTTTCGCCCAGACAGAGGAGGAAGTCATTGTTTTTGTTTTCTTTCTTCTTTTCGGTCGTGGCGGTCTGCACGTTTGGGGGTCTCATCTTAGGAGGTTAGGAGTAATGTCCTGAAGTCTCTGGCAGGTCACCCTTCTATTTTATCACTGGATCACAGTTCCTCCACTGATTGTCTGGCACGACGTATACCCAAACTTCATGACAGGCCTCTTCCGGACGTTGAGAGCCATGAGTCTTTCAATGGGACCTAAATCCGTCTCAATTCTTCTTTGGATAAATCCACTAAACACTTTGTCAAACACGCCGGTTCTCTACTTGGCCCACTTTTGGTTTTAAGTGGAAGGTTACTTCTTCTGTTCGCGGCCGCTGACCATGGCCAGATTCTAAGTCCGAAGTGGAGGTTACCCCGACGTTGGTGACTTTCGAAAATGGGTTTTCCCATTTTTTGCATCAATTAGGAAAACACTTATGTCTCTAAGTCCGGTTTGGCAGGCAATTCATCATGAAGGTGTGGGGGTCTTTAAGAAGACAAAGAAGTGGACGCAAGAGAAGACTTCGTCACTGCTGGCTGTCCGTGGTGGTGTCTTCGCAGGAATGTACGTTTTGCGTGCCTCGCATCGCTAGTACCTCTCGCTTGCGGGTGCACTAAGTGGTGGTGTGTGGGTGTTTTTCTTCTTGGCAGAACTTATTCTTTTTTCTTGGGGGGCTTTCTTCTTTTTAGGGCTTATTTTCCTTTTTTTTGGTGTTTTTGAGTTTTTTTTTGGTTCTTTTTGGCTTGGGCATTATGATTCAATATTCAAAAAGTGTGAAGCGAATCATGACCCCTTCGCTAAAGAAACCGCTCAAGCTTGGAACTTCTGTGCGGATTACGTCAACCGCCCCCCCCAGCGCGCACAGTGCTAGCCCCCCCGCTCCATCCCACCACACCCACGCTCTTCCGCTCCCGGCCTATTACCAGATCCCACCACGACGGCTCGTCAACCCCCCCCCCTCCCCCAGAAGATGAGAATAAATACGCGGCCTTAACGACCTAATCCAGGCCCCCACCAACTCCCCCGATTGTCCTCCAGGTCGTTAAAATTGAATCCTAGTGTTGTTTAATTTAGTACCGTGGATCCGATTCTAGGATCGGCTAGTTGTGACAACTGCACCCATTTATTTCGGTTTTTGAAAAAAACGTTATGAGTTTTGATGAGGGGATTGTGAAATGATTGCCTTGCATGTTAAATTGTCGTGCCTGCACAAAGTTAAACCATCGTAAACACTTCTTTAAGACATAGCTTCTAACAACATGGATCACGTGACTTGTACATTTTTTTACGCGGACTGATTGCCATATCAAGGCAACGAATCAATTTAGCCGAAGTGATGAGCTATGGAAGGAAGTCGATCTCGCTGAATGACTGTGAGAACAGAAATGACGTAGTGGATGGTTTTATAGTTTATTTTAGAGGAGGTGGTGCCTTGAAGGGCGCTTACGTGTTAAATGACAGGACCCTCCTTCTTGGCACCAAATGAGTTATACAATTGGAGTACGAAAATCTCAAATAAGTCCGGGCAGTGGTAGGTTTTAGAGTTCGATGAGGTAAAAATACGGCATGAGGTGTTTGAGTGGCATCGTCCGTAACGCATAATTCAACCAAGGTAGTGCCTAACTGTTTGGGACTAACAGCTTGAGCACTTTGAGATTTGTCTCTGGGGCTTTTTTAAACAACACACACGCAATGAGCATTGAGACTGAATGGTATGATGGGCTTTTTACATTTGTTGAAAATTAACATTTTGCAGTACATGTAAATGACGCTGGCATTTCGATGGTGTCCTTTTCGTGTGTAAACCAAAGTTTAATTTCTTCTTCGTCTTCCACCTAACATGTCGTCGAAGATGACCAGATGTGTTTGACTCAGCGTCAGGACACGATACCCCTCGTCTTCGCGAAGGGATGCCTTCTACAAACGAAATGGCTTCTCACACCTTGGAACTTTGCTCGAAGTAAGGTGTAAGGCACGGGTTGCCCGACTCTTTTATGTAACAAGCTCCACACGATGCAGTTGAAGGGTGACGATCAAGACAGATCCGAGATTTGTGTTCGATCAAGGACGTTTGACAAATTCGTTTTTGCCTGAAACCACTGGGTCCAGCATATCAACCATGTTAAATGGATGCGCGCAGGATACAAAGCGTCCCAACTTTTGACGATCTAAACTTTTCGTCGATCACTTTGACCACAGAGGAAGAAGGTAGAAGAGTCAGGACACGAGGCAGAAGAAAGAATGTAGCCATGACTGAGGTAGGAAGTTTTTTTGAGAAGACAAGACAAAAGGAACCCTCAAGAAATTTTATACGTTTCATTACAACGTTTATTTTTTTATTTTTATGTAAAAACAAACAAACTACACAAAACATATTTTACAAAGTCATTGAAGGACCAAAAAATGACATACCGCAAAAAAATGGTCAGGTACAAGATTAAAGCTAACCACTAAAAGAATTAAAGTTCTGTATAAACAAGGTCAATGTTATTCAACAAGAACAAAACACTGTCCTTAGGAATGGTAAGGCACAGGCACTGGTGGTGGTATTTCTTCTGTGTCGTCTTTTCGTTCTTGGAAGAATGAAAATGTCTCTGACGGAAGGAGGAGGGGGGGTGTTCGCTCAGGGGGTTGTATTTGGACGACGATGACAGGTGTGGTCCCAATTTCTCTGCTGGTTGGTCAGGTTCTTCCAGGATTGTTTCTAAGGTCATTTTATTTTTTTACTTGGATTTCAAGTGGTTCACTTTAGGAAAAACTATTAAAGTTGACGTGCCAGATCTTTTGGCAAACTGGGCCACTTTCTTGTAGCCAAGCATTCGAAACCCAAATTTTTGCTCCATGTTCACATGTACATTCTTTTTTTTTCCAAGTTGTAAAGTTCGTTCGGTCGTAACTCACTAGCAATACACACTTCTTGAAACGTATGAAGGGTAGATAATGTTTTGACTATACTATGTCTTCTTCAACACGGGAGGTATACCCACTCGTCTTCATCACCACTCTCAAACACTTTGAGTTTAAACAATTTGTCTTTCGTGTACCGATTTAAAGCTTGAGATGGTTCATGTTTTTTGGTTCATCAAAATAGTCCAAAACAACCACGGGTCCTCCAAAATAATCCCAGACAAACACTGATCCTCAAAAATACTCCACTAACGAATGTCCTTGGGAAAACGAAATCCAAGATAATGCAGTCACTAACACACCACACCACATAGCGTCCAATATTCAATGGCAAACAGTTCTTGTATCAAAGTCTTTATAATCCTCGAAGGTTCTGAACACGATCGTTTGACTTCCTTCCACGGGAATTCGTTTCAAGAGTGTGAAGACCACAGATCAGGACATGGTTGGGTTTTATATCTTGAGGTTTCCAATGTGGGTTGGGATCTTTTGTGGTGGGTTTTTGTATCCAGGTTCCCATGGTTGGTTTCTTTTGTGAAAGTCTACTCCAAGGTGTCTACGATAGTCTCTCCTCAGAATCAATCTTCTTCATACTTTGGAAGTAAGCATACTTTACAAATCGAGGAATGACTTTGAGTTTGCGTTACACTTGTATCGGGAACCAACTCTCGGTAAATGCGTTCTCGCAGCTCCAAAGGCAAACCACGATTGTGTTTATGTAAAGTATCCGACTTGGGAAAGTAGTAACTCTCTTTTGTTTTCTTCAACCGATTGCTGTGATACTTTTTCCTCAGAATCAGACTTTCTGATACGGTGGATGTCGCGTAGATGTAGTTTAAAAATCGAGGAAATGAATTTGAGTTTGCGTTTCACTTGGATCTGGACAAACTCTCCGTAAATGCGTTCTCGCAACTTCAAAGGCATTTCACGAATGCGGTCTTTTAAGCTAGGCTTATTGGTGACAAAATACTGGTAAAATGCGTTTCTCGCAGCTCCAAAGGTTAAACCCCGAATATATTCTCTTGTAATAGTATCATCCGACATGCTGTTACTTCTTCTTGGGATTCTGGCTCATCGTACCCGTACTCTTCTAAGGTCCACTAAAGGCAAGAACTGACAGTGCGGAGACTATCTGGCATGTTCAATGTACGCTGTGTCGGTAGGCTCCCATTGGTGAAGTCTCACACTCGCAACTGAAACACTGAACTTTATCTCCTTCTCCCCAGTAGATAAATCCAGATCTGGCTAAAGCTTTGGCAGTAGTTGCTTGTAGTAGATATTTAGGCCACTTGTCTTGGAACGTCTGGGAGTCGACTTTCAAACTTGGAATAGCCAGGCAAAGCCACAGGTTATCGTCAATTCTTTACTCCTGTAGGTATGTCATTCATGTGTACGTCCTGCATCGTTTAGAGGGGACGGTGTGGTCGTGCTGCATCAGGTGATATGTCAAAGCGTACGGCATTCCGTCTCATCGTGTGAATCGTGGACGCCAAAGAGTACGGAATCCATCTCCTCGCATGGCACCGCATCGCACTCCAAGTCGTGATGGCACTTGGAGTTCACACTAGATTTCTCCCTTGGTGGAGTGGGTGGCATGAGTATTCTTATTCATCTTGCTCGGTCGACGTCCTGTATTTGCAATGAATGGTTAGGGCTTGGAAGGCGGTCCCTTGTATATTACTGCAGATCGGCGTGTCCGTAAGGCAATGTGGTGTGGTCTGGAAGTCTCATCTTTTATGGGTACACGATTGAGTCACACTTTTTGTTAAAGGGCGTACTGACGATTTGGTTGATTAGGTAACCGTACGGATCTTGTGAGGGTTCCTAACGTGTGCACTCGGAAAGTCTTCCACTTGTCCAGACAGCAAAGCATTTTTCAAAACCTCAAAATTAACATATTGGCTGGTTCGATAGTTTTAGGGTTATTCCTTTGACTTTACATTGGCTGGGTGTAAAAGTTGGCCTTGTGGGTCTCGGTATCGGTAGCCGTAATTTTTAGGGCCACCGCTGGCAAAACTTCAGAATTGGTGTCTTGAGGTGTGCTCGTCTGTCCAGGCTCCTAAACGAATCTCCTTGGATGGTTAGGGGTTTGTGGGCAACCAGGGCGATCGGGATGTACATAGAAACTGTCGGTTTCAAAGTACAGGACACGATCTCCCAAGACTTCTAAAAGCTTCGTCGTACAACTTCAAGCGGAGCGATGAGCGGTCACGTAATCTGCAATGACTACGTTGCTAAAAAAGGGTCTGGCTTTCACAAACTTGCCTTCTTCTATCAAAATTGACTAAGCTCAAATCATCACGGACGATTTCGA